>CAUYON010008009.1:0-17050 GCA_963573935.1 Arctocebus calabarensis | reverse complement strand
AGGAAATGCCATGAAGGATATCTGTAACAGTATGATCAAAATATTTCTGAATGTATATGAATCGTGCCCTGTGATTGCACCAATGTACATAATTATGATTCAATAAAATTATTAAAAAAATAAATAAATAAATAAATAAATTTCTACTTATGTATCCTATCTATCTATCTATATATCTATGTATCTATCTATCTATCAATCATCTATCTTCCAATCTCTCACTCATAATGCTCTTTAGGAAGAGTAAGCATGCATATTTCGGTAAGTTTTTAATGTAGATTAATCTCTACATTACCCCCTTTATATCACCTCTATCCCAGTGGTCGCTGCCTTCTGTTTTCTTCTCTTAGTCTCTTTTCTTAAATCTGTGAGTTGTCACTAAGAAACCTTGCCTAGCCTCTTGCCTGATGTGTTCCTGGACCCTGCAATAATTTTCATGCTCCAATCAGAAGTCTTTGTATTTATCTTAATGTCTATGTTCTGAATGGCCTGTTTTGTTTTTTTCTGGGTTGATAACCTCTGGAAAGATAACCTTTCCATTCTGTCTCCTCTTTTTCCTGTGTAATTTCATCCAATATTAAGCTCCGTTCTACATCCCATTTCCTCTCTTCTTTCTCTTGTTTTCTAGACGGAATCTGACATTAACATTTACATAAGAAAGTGAATCATTTAGTGTACTTTGCTCCCTTCCTCTCAGTATGAAGATTACAGAAACAATGAGATTGCACTCCAAGAAATTTCAGGAATTGTAGAACTATGAATGTATTTGAGACAATACTTGTAGACTTACAATATAGTATTTTTTAAAGAAATGAATTTAAAAGGTTTCTAAGATAAATCAGCAGTATTCCCTGCAGTGGGTATTTCTGACAATTTCCTGATGCAAGGAAGCTAAAAGTCACCCCTTAAAAATATTGGTCGTAGGAGACACACTGTCTTCTATTGTATGTAATTACAATGAATTATTTCATATACTAACATTGGAAAATGATAAAAATGTTGTGTAGCCCCTGTCTCTGGTGCACTGCCCTATCCACATCCATATCACCTTATAATAAAATGGCAATGGCTTATTTGCTTTTTGGTTTGTGTAGGTGCTGGCTGAGTTGACACACTCTTGAATTTCATCTATTTTCAATCAAATGCTCTACATAAATTTGGCTTCTCTCAGCTGCCTGAGCCCATTACTAAGTTATATATTCCTTTTTCATTACTCCATCACAGTGCTATAGATTTGAATGACACGAGTCATCTGTGGTTTCGGTTATGAAAGGTTCTACAGCAACTTAAGATATTGTTTCCAGATTGGACTGCATTGTGCAACTCATAAAAAAGCTCTGCCTTGACTCCCAAAAGGACTTGTTATGTAGATAATAATATATTTGAATAGAAAACATCCAATCCAAAATATTTGCACACACAGTAATTGAATGACTGCAAGCAAAAGATAATTTTCTTATTATTAATCCTGAACAGTTTAGCTCTACAGAATACCTGTACATTTCCAATATGTGTTCAGTTTCATTGAATTTTTTTTCTCCCTGACATCTGGTTATTTAATCTTCTGCCAACATTGTGTCTGTAAAGCATATTTTTTCCAGCTATGCCCACTCAGCTTTTAGGCTATTGATGTTTTCATAGAGAATGGTGCATGTGTGTCAAATGACAGCTATTGATCTATGTTTGTTTGTTAATGCATACAGTTGTTTAGACACTGTTATGGCTTGTCTGATTGTGGATGGATAAATAAAGGAAGGTAAAAAGAAAAAAATACACTTCTTTTTACATTAATTTCATTGTTGAGTGAAGACTGTTTATTTGAATTGAAAATGCATTGGAATCAATGTTACTTTAGATATGAGTTATCTTTTTCCATTTTTCAGTATCAAAAGGAAGTAATAGGATGTAGAGCTCTTATAGAGAGAATTCTCTTTCTTAACAAAAATAAAGCTTTTTAAACTACACTGTGTCAAATTTTCATTGTCTTTAAATATGGCTTTTCTTTGTATTCCTACATATTTCTCCTGATAAATACTATCAAAACAAGATTTAATTTTTTCGTTTCTCACTTATTAAAGAGTTCTTATTAAAAGTTTTCAAATAAAAATTCTTGCCTGATTAATTTTGTTTCTTGCCATTTTCTAACAGTCATCATCTCTAGCTATTCTGTGCAATGTTTAGGATAGAGATATAATTTAAATAGCGTTAACAGTATTCATAGTGACTTTTCTTCATCAAAACTCTCAAGAGGTAATAATACACAAACATAATGTTATCTTTGTGCAATTGCAGTGTATGCAGGTTAGAGGCAGATATAGGGAAAGGTAAAATATGTGTTCCCTGAGGGAACATAAATGTGAAGACCCACAGTTAAGAAAAATAAAGGTCAAATAGCCAAACATAGAAAAGGTGGCAATTACTTTCCACCCTCCAAAATCTGTATACTTTGCACACTTCATAGCATTTTTGCATTCAATACCCTGAGGATTTTGCCTCTGAAGAGGCATAGGTACTTCCTCTGAGAAATACTCACTTGTACTTTCCCTTGACCCAAGAAATAGCTCATAAAAGGGAAATGTTGTAATTTGCTAATGACCATATCGCTGATCACTGTCACATTAGAACTAGGCCTCAGGTATCCCACTCTTAGATCTTTGGGGGGAAAATCTCATAACTCAAGCATCCTGTATATTCTAGCATGGTATAGGAAAAATGTTACACCCCAAAGGCCTGAGTTTGAATCAGGTACCTCCACTGACAAAGGGTTTGACCTCATGAAAGGCATTTATTTTCTCTGAGCTTTTTAATGTGTGAAAAATTCCTTACCTGTTAAAATAGTTGTAAAGATTAAGAAACTATTAGGAACTGAAATCATGTACTAAATACCAAAGATATATTAGAATAAAATATGACTCCCAGTTTTCGGGAGATCACATTTCTTTGAAAGAGGAAAAAAAAAAACCCTCTAGTAAGGGGGTTGGTCCAGGAAGATCAACATGGGGATTAAGGGCTCATGGAGATGCACCCGCCACTGTCAGGCCAGGTGGGTTTGAGGGTAAAAGAGAGCTTCCCGGGAGATTATGCTTGCCTGGGTCTAGACAGATACAAATATGCCATTTAGGAAAGGAAGACACCAACTGCAGGGCCAAAAGGTAGATTTTCTGGAGCTATCACTGAATTCAACACAAAGTTTAGTCTCTCATTAGGGAGATTAATAGTGAGATTAGCCATTATTTCCAATAATTACAAAGGTTTTTTAAAAATCATGTTGATGTATTTGGATTATATCCTCAAACAAAAGTATACCAGAAAAACAGTTTGAGCAAGGGATTTCCTTTGAAGGAACAGTTTGATAGTAATGTAAACTATTTACAATATTAAAACTATGCTCAAACCCAAATCTAGTATTATAGGATAAATATCAATATATTTATCTTATAATTTTTAAATGTTCCTAAAACAAATAATGCCGGTTTTTAATAGTCATCAGATCTTCCTCTATTTGTTTTCACTTCTCTGCTTGTGCATTATTACTTCTTAAACAGGTACACACTAAAGTTGTCTCTGGGGATATGGTATGGAGGAAATAAATTACTTAAGACTCTACACATACCTTATTCAGACCTTAGTTTTGATTGCCTACTAGCTCAGAAGTAAATCCCAATTGGAAATAGTTTTCCCTCAAATTTCTGAAAGTATATCTAGTTATCTTCCAGATTGTAATGTTGATGTGAAATCACATGCCTTCAGCTCTGCAATATTTTGTATTGTAATAAATTATTATCTGCTTATGGGGTATCTCCTTCATCCAGTCTCCTTTTCAGCTCCAGTAGTCAGGAAGCTCATTATGATGAATTTTGTCTTGGATTTAATGGATCTTTTCAATCTGATACATCCCTTAATTTTTGAATATATGGAGCATTTTAAAATTTTTTCTTTTACTTTCTGCATGGTGTTCTCACTCTATCCCACAGCTTTTCCTTCCAACCCTGGAGTCAAGTGAATTGTTGTGCATTTTCTATCTAGGGTAAAATTTCTTTATTCTTCTGAGTAGGAGAAAAAAAAAATCTCTTGCCAGCATGGACTGTCACATGAAGGCCTGGTCTCTAACTATTCATTTAATGAATTCCAATAAATGTTCTCAATTTTCAAACACAACTCCCAACTCTGAAGATGTCTAGTTTTTTTGGTCTCAATTTTTAAACACAACCTGAAACTACTAATTTTGAAGATGTCTCACTTTTTGACCCCTTTTTTTAATTATTCAGAGTGAATCCTATTTCTTTATTTGCTCTTCCTCCATCACGGTGATTCTGTTATATGAATCTCCAGTCTTTTAAATCAATTTTTACTAATCTGTTTATGAAAATTTTCCTCTCAGCTCTAGTCTGATATTTTCTCCCATAGAACTTTCCAAAGAGAAAGAGTATCTGAAATACCACTGTTTCTTAGAACAGTGTTATTGCAAACAGTAAGCACATCTGCAAATTATTTTCTTATAGAAGAATATTTTGATATTGCAGACCCATTTCATGCTACTTCTTCAGAACGGCAAACAGGACTCAGATGATTTGAAAGAGTGATCATGACTCTAACAGGGAAATGTTTTCTTTTTGTAAACATTTGCTTGTGCTTTTTGAAATTTTCTGCTACTTATTTTCTCATTTAAACATGAGAGAATTCATTATGTATTTTAAATACAGTAAAAACTTAATTATATTGCATAAATGTTGCCATACATAGAATTGTTTAAGGTAGAATGGATACCCAAGTTGAACTTTTGCTAAAGTTTCCCCAAGTGACTCAAGCCTTTCTCTCTGTTCCAATTCACTTTCCAATGTATAAACCACAATATTGTCTATGAACATTTTGTCCATTTCAAGACTTAATTACCTCTGTTTGTTACATACGCTAAATTTATTTATGAAGCTTGAGTGATGAAATAAGACTAAATTTAGGCCTAAATTTCTAAACTTAATACCATTTTGCCTCTTCTACTGGCCAGATGACCTTAAGCTGGTTTATCTCCCTGCTCTTCAGCTCTGTAATCTTGAAAATGGGAATAAAATGGCAAATATATCAATAGGAAACTATGAAGTATAAATATATGATAAACTAAAAAAGTACAGTCTGTACAGTTTAAATATAGTGTATGTATCTTTCAGAGTTGGCTGAAAAAAAATCCCTAAAAGGAAAGACAGGATAATGAACAGAGAAACAGAAAGGAAAGGAAATCTGGACCTGTTGGACCTGTAGGGAACGGATAATTTCTGACTCTAAAGTCTTTGACCTGAACCAGGAAGAAAAAAATTAAAAAGGGACAAACAGCTCCTAAACCGAAGTTAATTGTTTTTCTCATTGTCTCCAATCTTTTGAGAGGTGCAATAAAAAATATCAACTACAAATTTTTCAGTTCCTACCTAGTTCCTCGATATGCCATGTGAAACACAGAGACAAACCCAAATGCATCTATTAAGGAATAACATTGTGTGGCTCTTATATCATGTGGCTTCTGATGCTTGACCACTTGAACCTATGCATTGTTCTCAGAGGTCAAAGGGAAGGGAAATGCAAACTGGAAGACATGTGTAGGCTGCAGATGATGGATGGCCTTGAGTTAGACCTGGAAATATATACAGGTTGTGGTAGACCAAGAGGGAACAAGATATGTGAAAGAAAGAGAATGGTTTTAGTGAAAACCTGCACAGGGACCTGGATGCTGAAATGCAGGGAAATGACTGGATGGTAGGTATTGAGAAGAACCACCAGCCATGACTGAACAGCTGGGGTTGTCCTAACAATGTCCACAAGATTTAAGGGTTAAAAATGTGCAGAAAAGTGAAACAGTTTGTTCAAGGTCACAGACCTAATCAGCAACAAAGTTATAAACAAAAATTTTAGTCTAAGTCTTTTAATAATTCTGTATGCTACCAAAGACTTCCAGCTTTCCAAAGAGTTTGGGTCTCAGGACAAATACAGAGAACCTTGCATATTTAATCAATAAGAATAGGAAATTCTAAAACTCAAGCAGGGCCAACTTTGGTAACTCTCTCCTGGACTAGATGTAATAGCTGGGATCATCTCAGGGGACTGAAGAAGAGTCTGCTTCAGTCTGGAGTTTTCCATTCACATGGCGAATGCATTCCACAGCTCGCAGACTTCCTGTTCAGTATACACGTGGCTTGCATATGGAATAGTGCTCACCAGTCACCAAATTTTGTACTCAGGCCTGGATCCTTGTAGTATTACATTAGGCATTTCCCAGGCACACATTATAAGTCAAGTTCGTGTCTGTCCTTGCTCTGGTCTATGGCCGGTCCCTTTTTTCTCATTATAAGGTAAAGTAGCCCCTGTGATATTTTTGTTTTTTATTTATTACTACATCTGGATTTCAATTTTTGGTTCTAATCCCCATTAAGATAAATAACATACTAGGAAACATTTCCCAATATTAGGTAGAGCGATAGGCTTGTACTTCATACCACATTGGACACAGATCACTGACCACCTTCTTCTTTCACTTTTCCTAAAATGAATACTTGTCTTCTCACCTTTTGCATTATTTCCTTGTGTGTGGAGACTGTAGTTTATGCTTTATCTCTGAACCCACATAAACACACATTGCCCAGCCTGGAATTGTTGACATCAGGGCGTAACAACTGTTGCTTGATTGATAGATTGAATGAAAGCAAAATGGGTATTAATGGCCAAGTAATTATGCTGATAGATGAAGAAAAAGACAAGAAAAGAAAAGAAAATCCATTAATACAAGCATTATCATAGCCTTCTCTGCAGCAATTTCCCCATCTTTGTGCGCTTCGATCCCCTTCAGAATGTCTAGCTTGGTTATCTAACAGAATGTCCTCTACACCCGCCTCCACCTCATGTGAATTCTTGCCCATTTCCTTCCACTGGTACCGCTGGTGCCTTTGTGGGAGTTGAATTCTTGAAAGAGAGCATGTAAACATTCTCCTGCAGTCTACTGCCTGCCAAAGCCAAAGGCGTCAGCAACGAGCCAGCAGTGGCAGCGCGGTGCTGGGCTGTGTTTTTGCAAGTACAAGACAGAAAATCCATGTAATTACCTCTGAAGCCTGAGAAGCTGTGCTGCCTGACAGAACAGCATGTGTAGGGAGCACTCTGCTGACTAATTCCTTACTCCACCTGGGGTTGTGTGTGGGAGAGTGTGTGTAGGTGTGGGTGTGTATGAACACGCCTGCTCTCTCAGTTACTCCAGCAGGCTCACCAAAGCTTAACTCCAAGAATAAACCACCTTGATTTACTGATAATCCCAGCTCTGCTTCATCTCATTCAGAGGCAATGAGGGGCTTGGAAGGCACTCACAGTGTTCCCTACGCCTGGTGTGACAGTGATGCCGTCTGGAATGCGGTGGTGCCTCTCAAAGAGGAGCAAAATCCATTCCTGCAACAAATTGGCCTGAAAGAAGTTCAAGGCCCCAGGTACTCTCAGTCCAGTTTGGGCTCCGATGGGGTCACTGGCCCAGGAGGCCTTCACCTCTGGGGACAGGCCACCCTTAATGATTTATTCTTAACAGAAAATTCAGATAATATTTTAAACATACATATGGTCTTGTTTCTCCTCTTCAAAAACTCTTCAGCAGATTTCTTATTACAGCATAAATAAGCAAGTCTTTAAAATGACAAAGACCTCCATCCTCTGCCTGGGATGCCATCCTCTCAGATAGTCATTTGTTTGCCTGTGATTTTTTTTCTTCCTTCCCCAGCTCTAGTATTTACCATAGAATTAATTGTCTATAGTATTTATTTATTTGTCTCTTTATCACCTGTCTCTTGTGACTAGGAGGTGAGTTCCATCAAGGTAGGGATTTGTTCTGTTTATTAATTAGTTCCCAGCACTCAGATCAGTCTATCACATAGTAATAGTGAACAAATACATGTTTAGTGATAAAACTAACTTGGCAGTCTCCTTTCCTTCAGAGGATACTTTAGTGGGTGGCAGAAAACAGAAGTTTACAGAAGACAAGGATATTGACAAAAATTATAGCTGCTGACTTCCAGTTGAAGTGGCAAATTAAGCACATGTTTATTGCCTTTTAATCCTGAAAGTCCACTAAAAGTATAGTAATGGAAAAAAAATAAAAAATAATATGCCATAAGAGAGAAAATATGAGGGACAAGAAGTTTTAACTTTTTTTAAAAAGTAGATGAAAAAATACTAATGAGGGAAAGTGGAAGAAACTGTAATCAAGAAGACCATTATTAAATTCCAGAAGGGGGCTGGGAGAGGTGGCTCACACCCATAATCCTTGTACTCTGGGACTCTGGCATGACATAATTTTGAGATCAGCTTGAATAAGAGTGAGACCCTGTCTCTACTAAAAGTAGGAAAAAACCTAGTCAGACATGATGGTAGGTGTTTATAGTCCTAACTACTCAGGAGGCTGAGGCAAGAGGATCGCTTGAGTCCAAGAGTTTGAGGTTTCTGTGAGTTAGGCTGATGTCATGGCACTCTACCAGAGTGAGGCTCTATCCCCCCAAAATAAAAATTTCAGAATGGCTCCTAATTCAGTGACTGAAATTATATAGGAGGAGGAGAATGAGAAGTTGGACTGAAAGTAAAAGGATTACCTAAAAATCTGTGTTAGAAGAATTACTTTACCCTTAACTTTCCCACAGAGAATTACTGGTGGTCACTTAATTTAGCCCAGGGAAAATATTAAAGAGAGAAAAAAGAGCTAAATTAGGTGTACCCCAGGTGCTTCTCATTCTGGTAATTAGAATCATTGTAGTGTAGAAAATAGCCTCCTATCAGATCATCTTAAAGCAAAGTTTACCTGATCAACACATTCTTCTTGTATACAAAGATCTTCTGTTCTCTCTCTGTGTCTCTCTGCGTGCACGTGCACATGCACAGGCACACACACACAACTAAGGTTCACCTGATTATCAACAAAATTGTGCAATATTAAAGAGAAAGCTGAAGCTAAAAAACTTAAAACAATTGGATCTTGGGTAAAATATTAATAGAAAATTCAATGAACAGAAAAGAATTTAAAAACAAACTAAAATACACACACCTTGATTAGTAGAATTAGAAACATTGGAGCAGATTTTATATTTATAAAAAAGAATAAAGCACTATAAAGAAGTTTTAGAGAACACAATGTGCTTTTTTAAATTAAAAAATATTTGCTTGCTAAAAGTTTTTTTAAAAAGAAATTAGAAGATACACTTAAAAAAAAATCAACCATAATATAGTTGACACATAAAAGAAAATATAAAGACATAAAAACTCAATTAAGGATCTAATGCCTAAATAGTAAAATTCAAAGAAAAAGAGAATGAAGAAAAATGAAAGAGGAAACTATATAAAGAATGCAAAGAAACTTCTCAGAGTAGAAAGAGATATGTCATAAGTGTTAAAGGGCCTTTGTACTACTATAAACAGAAGAGGGACCCACAATTAGACCTGCCAGTGTGAAACTTCAGAACACCAAGGATAAAGATAAAATATCTTAAAAATTTTAAGGTATGAAGAAATGACAATCAGACTGGCCTAAGGCTTTTTGTTTATATCATAGGATAGTAGAACATAATAAAACAATGCTTTCATTGACTGAAGGAAAAGTATTTCTGTTCTAGAATCTTAAACATAGCCAGAATACTATTCAAGTATAATCAAGTAAAAAACTGGTATGCCAAATGTTCTTTCTATTTCGAAATCTCTTGAGAATGCTCTTTAACAAAATAATAGGATCAGCTAAGAAAAAGAAAAGAAAAGAAAGAACAATTCAGGCAACAAGTTTTACTCTAGAGAGCAATAAAAGGAAATAATAACCAGCACCTCTTGTGTGTGGTAGCCTAGAGAGATAATACTCAAGGTTGGAGAAGAAATATGGAAGCTATTGGAGTGAGATCCCTGAGGGACAAAAATGGGACTTAAATAGAATTAATAGGAGGTAGAGAGCTTGGAAAAACTGGAGGATGTGATATAGGCACAACATTTTAGGATTTGAGTCTCCCAATCAAGTTGGAATATGGAATAATTAGGAATAGAGACTATAAATAAAAAGAGGTCTCAGAAGGCTGAAATTCAGACATTAAGTGATAATTTATATAGCCAAATAGATCAACAACAAAACTAACACAATATTCAACCAATGAATGGGAAATGGCTACCAGTTTCATGCCAAGATTGATTCCAGAAGCACCTCCATAGTTCCTTTTCCTGAAGAAATTATAATTTAGAAGGAAATCAAGATACAAATGAGATAACAATGTCAACCCAAAATAGGTGACTGAAGCAAAATTCTCAATCAATGAAGGTATACCCAAGAAAAGTTGGAGATGTACCAAGTTGAAGATGAGCCCAAGAAAAACATGAACCACAGGCAAACCTCTTCCTGTTTTTGTGAAGGAGAATTTCAGCATTTAAAGATAAGAGTAAGAAAATAAAAACACCAGGGGATGGGTAGTGAGACAAAATGAATACATTCTTGTGAGACTCAGGAAAACATAAATTCTATATTTTATGTAAGATAAGGTCAATGCTAGAGGATAAAAAGGGAGTTATAGAAGCATCAATTATGTAGATGCCCCTGAGTAGCTGAAAGAATGTCCAATCCTCTCTAGTCTCTGTTCTGCACCTGTGAAGATAATTTTCTAATTCATTAGTGTGGAATTAGAACACGCTTTAGCTTTAGGAGCTGGATGTAACTTGCAGACCTAAAGTTGCAATTTGCTTGTCCTTGTTTGTGGGAGGCCAGCAAGGAATTTCCTTAATGAACGATCTGAGGGGCCAGTTCTTAACAGGTACTTGAGAACTTGACCCCCCCTTTTTTTGCATAATAAGTTGGGAAGGTGGTGCTCCTTAGATTTTTATTTTCTTTTAAAATACTGTTTGCCACAAGAATTTAGAGATGGGAGACCCCATTTTGTAGGGGGTTGTAATGTAGAGTTAGACTTTCAGAGCTGGGTAGACTTCCTAAAACCTATACATACTATATGCAACCCTATCATTGGCCATGCTACCTTTAACCTCTAGCAGAGTAGGCATTGAATAAAGGTTTGATACACATATTCTCTTGTTCTTAGAAGTAATAGCTTTCCTGTTGTAGGTCTTGCTTTCCTTTAAATTTCAGGTGTAACTACTCTAAAAATCATGATTCTTCTTCCAGGTACTTCCTAGTTCCTGGAGAAGAGCAATATTTTAAGATCTGAGTACATCACTGCATCTTGGTGGTCCCCGGTTTGGTTTCCTACCGGGAACTCCATATAAGGAGCTTCCTAAAAGTCAGACATTTTGGACTCATGATTTCTCTAATCCAGTGCCTCTCTATTTTCAGTCTTCCAGAAAATTTTTCTATCTCAACTCTTCCTCCTCTTTTTGTTTATGATATGGACTGATTTCCTTTAACATTTTACTTCTTCTTTCTTCCTTTTCTTTCCCCAGTCTTGTTCTCTAGTGTTCACAATTTTCAGTCACTGTTATCTAGTGGTTCTTAGTATCATGTTCAGCCTTTTGTTCCTACTTCCCCTTTGTCCAGTCTCATCAGCTTTATTTTCCTTGACTATCTCTGTCCAGCTTTGATTTTAATTAATTAATTAATTCATCAATATTGGGCACAATACCAGGAATGGCAATAAAAAGTGAATGAGAAGCTGTTCTTCTGAAACCTTTTACAATGTAATGGATCTTTAAGTGGAAGTTAGAGTAGAGGGTGTAATGCCTTCAATTGAGGTATGTGAAAGAAAATGTTTTGGCAATGCATAAGACTTAGTTGCAATTTGCTTGTCCTTGTTTGTGGGCGGCCAGCAAAGAATTAGTATAAGGATGGGAGAAACAAGTTTTGCCTGCGATTCCTGGGTAGTGCTTTGTAGCATAAGTATGAAAAGGATGAGCATGAGTCCAAAACTAATGAAAATAACAACAGCAAAAAACGACAAGGGCAAGAACAGAAAAAAATTCTAGGTGAAGGGAATAGAATATACAAAGTTACAGACTGAGCTAAATGTTTGTGAATATCTCCTTACTTCTTACCCCTTACTGGTAGTTGCTTCTAGCTATATTTGATTCTTTTCTTCCTGAGGAAGAACAGTGGACACCATTGGCACCTTCAATGCTGTTGGTGACATATTGAAGGAATCCTTCTGGATAGGTCTTACATTGGATAGTTTATAAACAATTCCCATTGAAGCTCCCCATTCTTACTCTTCTTCTCCCAGGATTAATCTGGGCTACCAAATTATCTTCAAATATGGAGTGGTGAAATTTATTAATGAACTCATCCTTTGAAAATATTAAACAGATTATTTGTAATGATAGTTTTTAAGGGGGAATTTTTAAGCCTGTATTTTTAGATGCTTAAATAATAGTCTTTGAGGGCAATTTACCAAATACATTAAAGGAAGTCATTTGGAAACTTTTTACTGCTTTCAGAAACAAAAGAATTGAACTTCTCTTTTGCAGCCAATTCTCTTCAGCCACACACACACAAATGAAGGTTTACTAACACTCTTTCTCCTGAGAACACTATCTACTGTGAGCAGTGCCAACAGCTGAAAGCATCAAGACTGCCCTCACACTGTGAGAAAACAGCCCTCTCCCAGGGTCTGCCCAGATGCTCATTAAAATCCAATGAGTACTCCACAAGGATGTGTTGTTTAGTTCAACATCATAGCTTTTATAAAGAAAAGAATTTCAACTCAGTGTGGGAAGATGGACAAAGTTGAGCACCATGGTAACTGGGTCAAATTAACTCTTTAAGCAGGCTACCCACTCATGAATTGGTATAGAATGTGTATACCATTTGAGGCCTCATAGTTTAACTTGCTCCTGCCCTGTGTAACTTCTGCTATCTCCCAAGCTTGACAGCTTCCATTTCCTTCTGTGCTCATTCCATGTTTGTGCTTCTTGTAACCTATTCCCTAATTCCTTTCCCTCTTTTTCATGTTTCTGTAAATGGCTGATGTTTATCTTCTGTTAGTTTGGCCCCTTCAGAATATCTCACAGGCCTATTTAACATATTTACTTCTTTCACAACTTCTGGATTCATTTTTTCCTTTGTTTATTCCACATATGACAAAAGGCCACTTGACTAACGCTCTTGTCTAACAACACATATTACTGCCATAATAATCTCCTCTTAGGCATAGTAGAAATCAGGGGGATATTAGTATACAGGAGGGCACTAAAAATAGTCCCCATTTTTAAGGAGCTTAAAATCCACTCGGCTGTCACAAAAATACTTTCATTAAGCCTCACTGTGTGAGGAAAAAGTTTATTTCTCCTAAAGAATTGTTATGTTTTCTTTTGGTAGATAATAGAAATTATAGTATTTAGAATCGTTCTCTTGTTTGCTCTTACTGCCAGAATGCTTAACGCTGAAAGTAACATTTACAGACTATAATTACTTAAGTTCTAATTGCTTCTTCTTCTCTGTATGCCCTTGGCTTTACATACTTACTACAATTGGATAGATATTATTATAAGGTTAAACTCTTTTTAAGCTTTTTTTGGAGTGACACAAGATTTAAACAACTAGACAAAGATTTTAGCTCTGACTTGGATATAAATATAAAAGTCAGGTTCATCAAATTTGGGCCTTGGAAGGCTAGTAGAAAACATTGCAGTATTTGGTATGATGCTCAGTAGATAGAGGATTTATTTCTCAGAATTCCAGGGAATTGACATCATGAGAAAAACAGAGTGGGATAAAGCCAAGGTCACACAGTAGGTGATGAGCTTTGAAGGAATTTCAGTGAATAAAGAAGTTTGTGGAGAGGAATGGGGAGTTGCAGAAAGTGAATCATAGAGTTCTATGAGCCAGGGGTGGAGTCTTAAGGGATAGAGTGTGAGATGCTAAGGATTTGCCTTGCATGTAATATTTGGGGCAAGGGATTAGTAACGATTTGAAAGTGATATTCTTATATGATTCTTTTCTTCAAGGCTCTTGGGGTCATGCTGATATTTACTTGAATTTGGTGATATGTTCAGATAGTAAGAAGACCTCCTGGCTTTGTGATATTACTAGTACATAGACTCAGAATGTAGAGAGATCTCAGGAGCTAGAAGAACAGGTTAGAGCTGACATATGTAGGGAATGCTAACAATAAAAACAACATATTATTCAGAGTTCAGGTTCAAAGTCCAAATGCAAAATTGTGGGTTGAGGTTGATATAGAAAAGAACTTGCAGTTTCCATTAATGTGTGAGTTAAAAGTATGAGGTGGTTTTCAAAGAGCAGGTGCCATTAGGCTGCTTTCTTTGAAAGTAGCAAAGGTTTGGTGGTACTGAGTAAATTGCATTTCATTCTGTACACCAAAAAATAAGAGGATGAGTTTTAATAAATGACCATATTCAGTGAATAGTGGCCAAATGGGAAAGATTGAGCAACTATGTACTTTTAATCCAAAGAAGGACAAAATGGGGTGTGAGTAAAATAATTATTTTCAAATATTTGAAGAGATATTGTCCAACTTTGATTTGAAGGCAGAGAAGAATGTGACCAGGTGTATGATCTGCCACCCACTCACCATCTACCCAATGTTTCCTCCATGACAACCTTAGACTTGGAGTTAAAAGGAGCGTTGGCATCCTGTGTATCATTTGACCATTAGTAGGTCCCCAACAAATATGATTTTCTTCCTGATAGGAGAAATCAACATGCATATTATCTAGAGTCCTGAAGATTTAGGCCTCAGGCCAATGTATAGGACCTACAAAAAGGCAGATTTTGGCTCAACTAAAAAACATACATGAAATACATACTTTTGAAAAGATAATGGGCTTTCTATGTAGATGTTTTCTGTTTACCAGCCCAGGATGTATTCAAACCTAAACTTTCTGATATAAAATAACCTAAGAAATCTGTAACCTACATGATAGCTCCTATTTTTAGACTTCTATTAGGATATAGGTAAAAATAATCTTTTGGTCTTCTCTTAAAAATTGGAAATGAAAGAGGTGGGGAAGAGATAGAATTGTGCAGATAGAAATAAGAAGTTGGTTAAAATCAGATAATAGAATGTATTTCTCTTTCAATCTGGTGTTAACAGAGAAGCAAAGGAATGTTTTTACTAAGTTTTCACTGACAACATCGAGTGCGGAAGAGCCACATCTAGTACTGGGAACAGAAAGGGACAAGGTAAATCTGGAAAGGGAGCATGTTGTAGAGAAGATGAGAGAGCATCCTCGGAAAGAGCAGGGACCATTGGTGGAAAATACACCCTGACCTCACTCTCTTGCTTCCTTTCCATCTTCTTGAGCTCCTATTAGCCACAGATATGTGAAATTTGGAGGACAAGGGGACACTTTGATGTTTTCCAAATGGGTCATCCTCCCTATCCGCAGGGAGATAGATAGATCTTGTTGCTCAGTGTTTAAGTAGAAATGTTTAAGTAGAATATTATGATCCCTTTTTGATTTCTTCCAAAATTCATTTCTAGAGGCGTTCTAACTAGAAATAAGGAGTGAAACCTCTCTTGACAATTTGTCCTTATGTTTATCTCCCTTTTCTCTTTCCACATTATTTTCTCCTCTTGAGTTAGTGTCTACTCTCTGTTCTACCACTATTCTTAGTGGTCTGTGACTGGATCTACGGATGGACCACTCCAGCTTATTAGGTCTATGGTTCTCCCTGTTAAGTATCTTAGGAGCCAGATGGAGCATCTTGTGAGGTCTCTTGCACCATTCAGGATAGTTGGCTAGTACCAGGGTACCACGTTGCTCCTCAGATCCACTAAAACTGTATCCCTGCATTCCAGAGATGATTTCTTGAAGCCATATGGTTCCTGAACCGGAATACTCCTTCTTTCCTCTTGTTGTCACTGTCATTCATTCATGTATTTATTAATTCATTCTTCTACATTAGACTGAGAACCTACAATATTCCCATAATGGGGATACAGGGGTAGACATGCCAAGCCTGATCTTTAACTTCATGTAACTTATTTTATCTAATTAATTTCATAACATTAAAATGTTATAAAAATTTAAAAAATGTCAACATATTCTAAAAATTTTCTTATAAATCTAAAATAAAAGAATATTCATTTCCTGTTGTGTATTCTAATGCTTGATGTGGAAAATATGTCCTGGAAATCATTTGAAGAACAACAGACTAAACCAGAGTTTAGTATGTCTGTATCAGTACTCAAACAATAGTTCAAAATGTATGTTTCCTAATTAACTGTCACTGTTAACTTGTTTAATTTAGTTTGATGACAATAAGGGTAGAATGCATATTTTTAAACTTTTTTTCTTTTTTTGAGACGGTCTTACTATGTCACCCTTGGTAGAGTGCTATGGCATCACAGCTCACAGCAACTGCAAACTCTAGGGCTTAAGTGATTCTCTTACCTCAGCCTCCCAAGTAACTGGGACTAGAGGTGCCCACCACAACATCCAGCAATTTTTTTTGTTGCAGTTGTCGTTGTTGTTTAGCTGGCCTGGGCTGGATTTGAACCCCCCAGCCTTGGTATATGTGGCTGGCACCCTACCCACTGAGCTACAGGCACTGTCAGTAGAATGCATATTTAAAATAGCATAAAAACTGAGATACTAGAATGTTTTTAAAGTAACAACCAGTTTATAGAAATCAGAAAAAAGTATCTTTTAGAATACAAATTCTTCAAATAGAAGAAAATTTCACTTTATTCAGAATTGTTATTGAAAAATAAAACAATTTGATTAAAATAAATTAATATAAATACACAATTATTCATAATTATTTAATAAATATTAAATATAAATATAAATTGAATGAAACAATTTACATTATTTATATAAAGTAAAATATCTTCCATAAGATAAGAAATAATATTTGTTACTAATGATTGCTTACGAAAGTCTACTTAGAATTCTTGATAAATTTGATTAAAAAATTTAAAGCTTTAATGAAGAAATATATTCTCTATAACCATTCAACACATGTATGGTACATATTCGAAGGGTCAGGAGAAAACTTCTAAACAAGGATCAAAAATGTTTTCATATAGTAAACGAGAAAATATCATGAACGGTATGTCAATCAGGTTGATAAAATATCTCAGATTGTATGTGAAGCCCCCAC
>CAUYON010008007.1:0-13763 GCA_963573935.1 Arctocebus calabarensis | reverse complement strand
AAAATTGTGTACCTTAGTGAGATCATGGGGCACAATGTGCTGACTTCATATACAATCTGAAATATTTTCATCGAACTGTTAAACATAGCCTTCATGGCATTTTCTTAATCACTATATGAAGACATTGGTATTCTACATTTGGTAAGTTTCACCTGTACCCTTCTAAGATGCACCGTAGGTGTGATCACACCAATCGCCCTCCCTCCACCCATTTTCCACCCTCCCCTCCCTTGCCCTTTTCCCCATATTCTTGTGCTATAATTGAGTTTTAGCCTTCATATGAAAGCTATAAATTAGCTTCATAGTAGGGCTGAGTACATTGGATACTTTTTCTTCCATTCTTGAGATACTTTGCTAAGAAGAATGTGTTCCAGCTCCATCCATGTAAACATGAAAGAGATAAAGTCTCCATCTTTCTTTAAGGCTGCGTAATATTCCCTGGTATACATGTACCACAATTTATTAATCCATTCATGGATCGATGGGCACTGGGGCTTCTTCCAAGACTTAGCAATTATGATTTGGGCTGCAATAAACATTCTGGTACAGATATCTTTGTTATAATGTGATTTTTGATCTTCTGAGTTATATACCAAGTAAAGGAATTATAGGATCAAATGGCAGGTCTATTTTTACATCTCTGAGTATTCTCCAAACGTCTTTCCAAAAGGAATTTATTAGTTTGCATTTCTACCAGCAATGTAGACGTGTTCCCTTAATTACTCCATTTTCATCAACACACAAGTAAAAACCAACCATTATGATTCTGGCCATATTTAAATCTCTGATCTATCCATAATTCATTTTCATGTAAAGAGTGATGTCAGGACCCTAGCAACATTTTTTTAGAATATTCTAAGTTATCTAAATACCATGTATTAGATAATCCTACTTTTACTCCGTGGATTTGAAATGCCAGACATATTTCCATGCATATGGGGACTGTTTCTGGATTCTGTTCGATCAACCTGTGTGCTTCCTCAGTGCCAACTGGTTTATTTATTGGAGCATCAAATATGTACACTGCTGGAGTTTGTCCCCTCAGAGTTCTTCTGCCCAAAGGGCCCTACAAATTCTGCCCTCCACATTCTCTGAGGGTCCCTGTCTTAGATTCCTGTGGCTGCTGTTACAAAGAAACATGAACTAGATGACTTAGAACAACAGAAATTTATTCTCCCACATTTCCGGAGGCCAGAAGCACCAAATCAAGGTGTCGAAAGGTTGTTTTCTTCTTGAGAACTCAAAGGGACTCAGTCTATCTCATGGTTCTGTCCAGCTGCTGGTGGTTGCAGTCTTTCCAGATGCATCACTCCAGGCTCTGCCTCTCTCATCACGCAGCCCTTCCCTCTGTGTGCTTGTTTCCTCCCCTAAGATAGAGACACCGGAAGTATAGGATCAGGGGTCCCTTAGTCCAGTGTGATCTCATTTTATCTTAACTCATCACTTCTGCAATGAACCCTATTTCCAAATGTGGTCACATTCGGAAGTCTCAGAAACAATGTAAGTTTTGAAGAGACAATATTTAACCCAGTACAGTCTTCAATATCCTCCCCAGGGCCCTCAAACATCTATTCGTCTTTTCTAGCTCCTGAGTGCAGGAGCCCCAGCACCTGAGCTTAACCAGACTTTCTCCCTGCCTGAAGGTAATGATCACTCTGTATTCCAAAGACCACCAAACCACTGCCGCAGTCTGCTCCATCCCACCACCTCTTGTGTGGGACCCTCTTTGATGCACAAGAGGGAAGTTGGTGGGGGCTCGCTTACAGTAGGAATTCCTGGGTCTACAAAGCATGCCACGCTCCCTATGGGAAAATGATTCCGAGCACATGGGCACCAGCAGGAGAGTTCTCAGAGGTCCTCGGTCAGGGCAGAGGGAGTCCAGGCTCTCAGGAGAACTGCACAGTAGGAGCAGAGACATCCATGAAAGTAATTTTCTCCTTGACACCTTGCTCAAAATTCATAGAGTCCTAGCAGAGTCAAAACCAGTGGTTTTCAACCTTCCTAAAGCTGCGACCCTTTAATACAGTTCCTCATGTCATGGTGACCCCCCACCATAAAATCATTTTCATTGCTACTTCATAACTGTAATTTTGCTACTGTTATGAATTGTAATGCAAATATCTGATATGCAGGATGTATTTTCATTGCTACAAAGGGGTCGCGTCCCACAGGTTGGGAACTGCTGCTCAAAACTCTGTGCTGAGAACCAATTCAGTGCAGGCATATCACACAGATTATTCCCATTCCTCAGGAAAGCCCTGCACTGGATACATTGCTTCCATTGTATGGAATGGAAAACTGAGGCACAGAGAGGTTTAAGGAAGCTTCCCAGGTTACATGTGAAGAAGATTCGGACAGGGATGGGTACCAGCTCTGTCGGGTCCTCTGTCCCTCTTCCCAGTGCACCTGGGACCCCTCTAAGGGCTGAGCCTGGGTGTGCTGCTGGGTCTACCTTCCATTGCTGATTGCCTATAAGGTCACCTGGTTCAACCTTGAAAAAGAAGTTCCTGGCTCTCCACCTGCAGCCAGGGAAAACCCAAAAGTACTTAATGCAATTTGTCCAATCACCTTCAGGGGAAAATAAGGCTCTCACCACAATGTTACTTTGATGCAGATTTTATGTTCTCTCTCCTGAATTTGAGCAGTTTGCAGCCCTCTTTCAAGCCCCAACCATTAGCACTAGATGGAGACCCCGCCAGGACTCTTCTGCCTGGGAGTCATAGATGACAGTGTTTCTGTGAACCATGCCATCGTCTTCACTCTCAGACAGGGAGAGAGATGTGCCCTACTCCGGCCATCACCCCATCTTCTCCCCCCATGTGACCAGGCCTCTCTCAGTCTCGCATACCCTGAGTGAAGAGCACATGCCATGATGTTCAGAGCAAGGCATGTCAGACTCCGGAGTTCAAATCTTCTCTCCCACCTGTCAGCTGGGTGAGCTGGGGGTGGGCCAGTACTTTAACTTCTTTGAGCATCAGGTTCATCACTGACGACGCGGCGTTGGTGCTGATTGGATACAGCAGGATGTGAAATGTGTTTAGCATAGTGTCAGTCCATAGAATGTTCTTTAAAATGTGAACTGTCAGTATTGCTATGATGGTTATTACTATCTGCTATTATTCAAGCAGGAACCCTCACTAGTGGAAAACAGTCTGACTCCGAGGATCAACCGAGAGCCAGAAATATCTGTTATAATGAAGGTTGGTGTTGCCATGAGGAATTGAGTCTTGATTTTCACTGTACGGGTGGAGCTGTCAGGTAAGAACAACTCCCCATTTGTACAATGCCCACCAGTGCCTGCTGGTGTGCGCAGGTGTCACTGCAACTCTGCAAGGGGCCAGGGAGAGCAGTCTGTCACTCTGCAGGTGAGCAGCAGAGAGGGCAGACCTGGGCTCCAGCCATCTCTGTCTGGGTTCAGTTCACCTAAGTCCTCAGCTCGAGCTTTTCTGCCTTCTCCACCACCGTGCCTGCATAGGGAACGTTCTGGGATCCTCTCCAGGGACATCTTGGTCAGAGCTCCTAATTCTTAGTTCAACTGGTTCAGAAGATTACTGGGTTCAGATTTTAGGAAGTTTTTGAGTTTGTTATTTTGAGGTTTTGGATATGTTTGTTTATTTGATTTGCTTTTTATCACCTGTGATTCGATTTTGTAAAAAACCTTTGTTTAGCAGTCCAGGGGGGAGGGAACTGGGTAAGTCTTGCCTCGTTGCTAATGACCGTGACTAGAAGAGGATGTTACTCTCAGCGTGCTACCCTCCCCAGGCCTGAAGAAGCACCTGCACTGTGGGTATTTTTCTTTCTATCATCCCTCCATGTGGGAGGGAAAGACTGATGGCGGTGTCAGCCAAGGGCACAGCTCTGGACCTCTATTGCTGGATTTGGATGTATCCTGGGCCAAACCGCGGCCTCCCCAAGCAATTCATCACTGTATTCCTTTCACCAAATTGTAATGAGCACCACAATGTGTTTCATGCATTGGAGACACAGCTGAAAACAAGGCACACTAGTCCTTCAACTTCATAGAGACAGATGATAAACTCCAAACAATGAGCAGAGAAAATATTGGGATGTGAGATGCATGTGTGGGATATTTAAACAAGTTTCCATGATGAAGAGTGTGTTGGGGTTATCAGGTTAACAGGAAGACAGCATCCATGCCGTGAATGGAATGACAAAAGGAGACAGCTGTGCAAATACCAAGGAGACAAACAATCCAGGTGGCAAGAGCCACCATGCAAAGGTCCTGAGGCAGGAATGAGCTTTGCCACATTCAGAGACGGGAGGAAGACCATTGCTGCTGGGACCGGAGCCAGGGCAGAGAATTCTACAAGGAGTATAGAACAAGCCCAATTCCAGGTGACAGGAGGCTGAGTTCTAAGATCATGTCCTGATGCTTTGCAGTTAAGTCACTTCGGACAAACTGTTTCCTCTCCAAGGTTCAAGTGGCCCAGTGTGTGAGTGCCCTGTGTGGACACTGCTCAGCTGACCATGTCACTGGGTCTCAGAATTCTCTGAATTCCATGCTGGCCAGACATTTTGGTTTGTTGATGAGGGTGGCCTGTTGACAGTCCATTGTGGCCCAGATACATTTCTGCCTGTCACATTCTGATGGGACCACCCTCTGAGCTCTTTCTCATACTGTAGGGAGACATAGTGCAGTGATTCTCAAACTTCCTAATGCCGCAATGTATTTTCATTATTACAAAGGGGTCATGACCCAGAGGTTGAGAACCGCTGACTAGTGGGTTAGGGATTCTGCCCCTCACCCTGTGGCCAGCTCACACAGGCCCCATCCAGACCTCTGCATTTCCCCATCACCACAGTAAGGGGTGCTATGCTGACTGGGCTACAATTTGTAAATTTTACAAGCAGATTGCAGCCAATTCTGCTCTCCAGAGAGGCTAGTGGATGAGACCTTCTGTCTCAACTCTCCGGGTTAATGGAGCATTCATGTGTACCTTACACAGATCTCCTGCTTTTGAAGAATTATAAAACAACAAAATGCACTTGGCACTGTAACCTCAGTGACTATAATTTAACCTAGCTCTGGTAAACACAAAACCTTGCCAGAATTTTTTTGTGGCTGGGGGTTGGTAATTATGAGCATCAGTTACTATTTGTACCATAGATTGCAGATCTGCTATCTAATGGAGGTATCTGGTGGGGAAAAAAGTGCTGCATCAACCATCTCTTATGATCTATACTCTTTGCTTACTTGAGAAGCTACACAGACAGAGCAAGATGGTTTTTCAGGCCCCATGAAGATTTGTCTTAATGAAGATGTACCTTACTCTGTTCACGCACTCTCGTTTCCTCCAAAGCTTGCTGCTGCCCTCTCAGTGCACGGCAGACGTTGCAGAAACACCAAATGCCTTTACACTCAGCCCAGGCAAGATCTTCCTCCACACACTGGCCCGCTAGGCAGGCCAGTGATGCTTGAAAATAGGCCATTGGCTACCAGCTCATTCTGCCCTTCCCAATCATTGAACTTGCTCAAATTTACTCCAACAGGCCCTCGCAATTGACTCTACTGAACCGATATGTCAGATGAATGCAGCAAAGTTTAAAATAAGCCCAAATTAATCTCGCAGAGAAAAGGGTGTGATGCAATCCAAAACAATTTCAATGTCAGGAAGAGACAATAAATTCCATTTTTATTATTCCTTGTCGATTTATGTTCTCATAACCTATCACCCTTGCATATGGAAAAAAAGCAAGTGTAAAATTGCCTGTTTTCCATACAGGGGCTCTCATAAACTGCATTAAGTACATGATCATTAGACTTACACATTTTATAGTAATGTTTTCTTAACGGCCAAAAGCACTTCCATTTAATATTAATAGAACAGATGTTTTGGCTCAAAGTGGCTGGATATTGGCACCTCCCTCTATCAAGATGTCAACCTCCCCAGCCCTGAGGCCCAGTCTCCCAGCAGAAGCAGAGACAGGTTGCTGCAATCCAGCCCCCTTCTCATGTTCTCTCCTGGCTCTAAAAGAGGGTAAATTAGAGAGAGTAGAAATCCTGTTCTATTATAATTAGCCAAGATCCTAAAGACAAGGAAGTGTGGGAAGAGACACATCTCTCTTACCAGCCCCTCCACTGGAACCAACTTTAATCTTAGGCTGGAATATAGAAAGAGCCTTGGAGCATGTGACTTTCCCTGCTAAATAAATCACAATAAAATGTGTGGGGTGGTAGGGAGAGGAACAGAGCTGCTCCACTGGGCCACAACTGTGAACATGGAGGATCCTCTTTGCAAACTCTGCTTTGGCGGCCGCCTGACAACATAACATTCCCACCCAACATCGAGCCTGGGCACTTTGCCTCTCATCATAATAAAAAAAGCAGCTGGTTGGGTAAATTTCCCCTTGGCAACCTCTTGTTCAGACAGATATAAGATTTTTGAAATGTGTGGGGATGTTTGCTCCGTAATACCCTGGACGATTCAACACTTGGCTTGTCTCAGACATTTGCTATAAATAAAAATGAAAGCCCCACACCGGTAACGCGGAGCCCGGGTGGCTCCTTTGCCTTGCAGGCAGACGGGCAGCTTATTAGCAAGGCCCTCCAACCCCCGTGAAGGCCAGGACGGGTGTGGGAGAGCAAGGCTGTGAAGGTTAAGATGTAGAGCCTGATGAATTTATCTGTTGGCAGGCCTGCCTCACCACGATATGAAAACAGAGGGAGCAATGGTGAGGTGAAAGGGTCAGATGCTCTCCAGCTTTGAGGAATAGACGTTTACAGCTCTGATGAAAATGGAGTCTGAGGTCACCTGTTTCTTTACCTTGGCCAAGGAAACATTGTTAAGACCCATCAGCCTCCTCTCCAGAAGTGTATAGGGTGAGTGTGGAGAACTGATGGGTGGTTCGTTCACTATGTTCAAGTGAACATCTTTTTTGTTCAAGAAGTAAACAAAAAAAGAAGAACATCTTTTTTGTTCAACATCTTCTTTTTGTCCAAGAAGCCAGAACAAAAGCTTATTTTAGCCAGGAGTTAAACTCATCCAAATTTGTCACACTGAACAAGGACCTCTGTCCACAAGGACTTGGATCCCTCCTGTCAATTGCCCAGACAACCTGACCTTGGATGGACAAATTACTGGGAATCAAAGGTTTTATTTGACACTAAGTGGAGGGCCTTGATGCCCCCTGTGCTTCAGTAATACCTTAATAAATGACAGGTTGAGTGAATTAACCAATTCAAGGACTCCACAGGTTTCTCAAGGGTGATAAGTGAAGGCTCTAAGCATAATGTGTGCAGTCAAAACTGCCTTGGAGAAACCCTCAGCTGGGCCAAACAAGAGTCACCTGGCAGGGGTTCACTGTGGCCACAGTTGCAGGCCCCATCACAGGCTTTGTGCCGTTGCTCAGAGGACCATGTCTTAATCAGCTTGGGCTGCTCTAACAGTGGCTTAAACTCTGGAAATTTATTTTTCACAGTTCTGAAAGCTAGTGATGACCCTTTTCCTAGACCATGGGTGGCACCTTCTCACTGTCTCTTCATGTGGCAGAGAATGGGCAAGTTCTGTGATATCTCTTTCTACCAGGGTACTAATCCCCTTGGTGAGGGCACCATCCTCATGACTGAATCACCTTCCAGGGCCCCACCTCCTAATACAAGCACATCAGACTTTAGAGCTTCAACCCTTGGACTTTAGGTAGACATTTAGTCTATAGCCGACTGGCTGTCATCCCTGTTGGGACAGTCTCATATCCCTGGCTGTGCCCAGATAGATGGAACAGAAGGTTTGCAGAAGCCATGCACAGCAATCAGCTCATAGTGCTGGAATCCATTCTGCCCAGCCAGGGGCACAAACGCACTCCCCACCTCAAGTTGTGGCCTGTGCTCTTGTGTGTTTCCATTAATATTTCCCTGTCCTTCTTGCCTCTCATCCACTGTTACTTTTATGCCATGCACAATGCTTAAATTCTGGAATTTTAAATGACTATGTGAGGCTATTACAAGAAATCTGACAGTTGAAGGCTCCTTGGCTCTAGAATCAATTGCTATTCCAGGACCAGGGTACTAGGCACCTGTCCACACTGGCCACAGAGCCCACCAAGCTGAGCTCCTCTCTCAGATCCTAGAGAAGTGTCCAGACAATGCCAGGAAACCTGGGGCAGTTCAAGGAAATGGTGAAAATTTATGTTTGCAAATAAAAGGTAAGAATGTCCTACCCAATCGATAATGAAATGGTCTTCAGTAACCTACTAGTTCATGTTAAAAATCCCAAAATGATATAAAATGCAAAGACATAGGAAATAGTCATGTTTCCCCCTCCCATCACACGTACACCAGCACCTGCACCCACAGTCTCCAACCCTGTCCTGACCCTGATTTCTCACGACCACACCCCAGTTCCTGGACCCAATCTATGTCCCCCAACCTCCTCTCAAAACAGCTGGATTAACCTCAGTTACTCCACTCTGCTAGTCTCCTGAAGCTGCTATTAATAAACCACCAGAAACTTAGTAGGCTAAAACAACAGAAACATTCTTTCACATTGCTGGGGCCAGAAGGCCAAATTCACAGCTTTGGCAGGTTTGGATTTAGGGGAGGCTCTGAGGGAGAATCACTGGATTTAGAACCCATCCTAAACCCAGGAGGATTTCATCTCCAGATCATTAACTCCATCTGCAGAGATCCTATTTCCAAATGAGGTCACGTTCACAGGTACCAGAGGTTAGTTCTTGGACCTATGGTTCAAGTGGTTCCCCCAGAACCACTTTTCAATCCACTACATCCACCATAACCAGGGTTAGCAGAGTGGCCAGTGGAGTTTAGCCCTTTTTGTTTGTTTGTTTGTTTGTTTATCAGGCCCAGGCTGGGTATGAACCTGTCACCTTGCTACATGAGGCCGGGGCTATGAACACTGAGCTATGGGTACCCCCGCCCCTAGCTGTTGATGGTGTTCACTCTCCAACAGCAGCCCTATTCTCAGGGTACCCCTTCCTTCAGACCCCGGGACCTAGACTCTCATCTGGTCCTTCTACCTCCCCTTTTCTATCTCCTTTGCCAGCCTGTCCTGCTCTACCCACTATGGTCACGTGTTCAGCCCTTAAACCTTTTCTGCATCACTCAAAGGTTCTTACTACAACCACACAGCTACCTCTCTGACCCTCTCCTCCAGTTGCCTCAGTGTCAAACCAGTGTGTGCTGGTGTATCTTGCATGATGAGCCCAGAACAGGACCCCTGGGCTTCCCGGAAAAACTGCCTGTCCTGGGGACTTCCCCATCCCCAAGGTCGGGTCAAAATTCACAGCAGGTCAAAACTCACAGCAGCGCCATGGTCTGCTCTTCCTCACACATCCAACCGGAGAGGAACCCTGTGGGCTGTACCTTCAAGACAGATTCAGAAGACGCTGCACTTCCCACACCCACCACTGTCTCCCTCAGAGACTGCAGGGGTCTCTTCAGGGGTCACCCTGCTTCTGCCTGTGCCCCATTCAAGTTTCTTCTCAATGCAACAGCCACAGTGGTCCTGGGAAAATAAAAGCTCAAGCCAGCACTCCGCTCATGGCACCTGTATCACTTAGAGCAAAAATCAACCTTGGAAGACCTGTAGACCCCTCTCTGCCCTGGCCTTCCTCTGTTACCCACCCCCTCCCCCTGCTCCATTTAGCCTCTAGCTTCCAAACGTCCCTGCACCCTCCCACCCCAGGGCCTTTGCACCGGGCACTGATTCCTGGAGTGGTCTTTCCCTCTATCCCCAGCAGCTCCCTCTTTTACCTCCTGTAGTTCTTTGCCCCAGTGTTGCCTTCTTGTGAGGACTCCTTGACCGTCCTGTGCAAATTACAAACCACTCTCTTTGCCCTCCTGGTCTCACATCTGTACTCCTGCACACTGTCTCTCTCCTTCACTCAAACACATGCTTCTGGGACAGGGACTTTTGTGTCCATCCCCAATGGATCCCAATGGAGCCTGGCAGATAGGAGACATGGGGTGAATGTTTGTTGAATAAACAAAGTAGGGAGAAAAACAAACAAAAAAATGCCATAAAACCAGAATGGTTGGGCTTAGCACCTGTAGTACAGTGGTTACGGCGCCAACAACATACCGAAGTTGGTGGGTTTGTTCCTGGCCCGGACCAGCTAAACAACAATGACAACTACAACAACAACAAAAAAACCCAGAATGGTTTAGTTGGAAAATAGATCATTCACCAAAAAGTGTGTATAACCTTTGCATATACTTTAAAGAATAATACACACCCGAGCAACCCCATCGGCTTGAAATGAGAATGTGGCCTGTTTATTTGAAGGCTCCTTTCTGCCCCCTCCCCATCACAGCTACCCACCACCCCCAAAGCCAATCATGAGCCTTAATTTACATTAATTGCCCCTCTACTTTCTCTTTAATGCTTTCCTTATATATATATTACAGACATACATAATACATACACAGATGCATGCATAATACATGTGATAGATGTTTCTTCATTCACATTTCTTAAAAATATGTTTGCATGCATAGAAGTGCTGATAGGAGTCGTCTCCAAATTATAGGTGACTTTTAATTTCTCTTCTTTCTTTTCTGTATTTCCTAAAGCTTGTCTAATAAACATGTATTACTTTTGTGATCAGAAAATAACGAAATACATGCCTAGAGATATCCGAATGGCCTCATTGTGAAACAGGAGGCCTACTATTTCATGAGGAAAAGAAATATCTTTTCTACCCTTATGTCCCTCAGTGACTTAACACTCCAAAACAGGTTCAGATTTGTTTATCGTGGCAGAGAAGCAAATATTGCTTAAATGAATCTCGAAAATGACGTGCCTATGGCTAGCTGGGTGAGCTGCAACTGAGCCTTCAAAATCTTGCTCCCCAGGAGGGGGCCCCCCAAGTCCTACTGCCGTGCTTTCTGTGATTTGCACAGCTGAAGGGGGGCCCAGGTGGTCTCTCGTCTTATTACAGTGATTTATCTCATCTATTATTACAAACTCTGACAGTTGATGTATTTATTTATTTATTCATTTATTTATTTTGCCTCTTGCTACTGTCAGGGACACTCACCCACAGACTATGGGGGTTGTCGGGGACAGTGGGCTGGAAGCCTGCACTGGTATCCCACCAGCATCCACCCCGACGCACCCCTAAGCTGCCACAGAGGCCTTGAACCCAGCTTCCTGCTCTCAGATGTGGGGCTCAGCTCTAGGGAAGCCTGTGCCCCAGTGTGTTTCTGATTTCCATGCTTTTCCTTTGCTTTTTCTTCTTACATAAAGAATGACAATGAGCTCAAAGTCACAGGGCCAAGCTGCCTGGCCCACCGTCCTGGCTCCATGGGTCAAGCTGGTGGCCTGCTGCAGGCTCCTGACCTCTTGGTGCCTCTGCCTTCCCGTTTGTGAAGGGAAGATAAAAAATAAGGCTCCCATGGAGGAACGCAGGGAGAATTCACTTAGCAAAGCCGCACTCCTCAAACTCCCCTTCAGGGTTGCTGGCCCGTGTTCCCTTTTCCTCAACGCTACCATTGTGGAAGTTATACGTCCTATTTCTAGAATTGTAGTGGCTGCGCTTACATTTTTAACTTTGGCACGTAAGCTAACAAATCTGAAGTCCACTAATATCTCCAATCTCGTGAAGGGGAGCCTGAAGGCTCAGGAGTCGGGAAGCTCCTATCCTTTCCTACACACCCTGTGCACCTCCCCTACTGTGGCCAGGCACAGAATTCTCCTTTCACCTTGTTTTACACATCTTTAACATCGGTATGACATTACACAGTTATTTGGCAGTGAAGGGACTTTAGATTTTCTCTGGGAGTTTCCCCTGCCCCCGCCCCACAACCATCACCTCTCCCGACTACACATGAGCAACTATACGCATGAACACATGCGCATAAACACATGTGCACACAAAATTCACACATGTGCTGGCAAATATGCACACAGAGATACACACATACCTATACACATGAGTGCATACACTTACACAGGCACACACAGAAATACACAGGTATGGCTTCAACATAAACATGCACATGTGCATATAGACAAGCACACACACCTACACATACACATGCTACAGAAGCCTGTTCTCCTGAAACATCACCTCTCCTGGATCTTCTCTCTCTCCTCATCAGCACAGGCCCATCCTGGGTCCCAGCTCCTCAGCATCTTCCTACCTCTTAAGGCAAATCAATGGATGCATGTTTCCCAGGGAGAAGTCCCTGAACCATTGTGCCAGAATCAGTTGGGGACTTCAGATTGGAAGAGAAGAAAGAGAAATCACAACTCAGTGCAATGTGCTCTGGGTGGGCTCCTGGAAGAGAAAAAGGACAATTAGTGCAGAAAAATGGTGCAGTGCAAATATGGCCTGTGGGTTAGTCAATGGCATTGTAGCCATGTTAATTTCTCACCATGGTTATATACAATATTTGCTAGAGTGGAAACTGGGTGAGAAATATATGGGAATTCTCTGTACTATTTTGGCAGCTTTTCTGTAAATTTCAGATTAACTCAAAATAAAAAAGATTTTTAAAAAATCACCTTGGGAGTTTTGAAAACATATGTACCTGGGCCCACAACAAACCCATAGAATTAAAAAACTTGGGGTAGAGGCTGGGCATGGTGGCTTATGCCTGTAATCCTAGCACTCTGGGAGGCCAGAGCGGGTAAGTATTACTTGAGCTCAGGATTTCAAGACCAGCCTGAGCAAGAGTGAGACCCCTTCTCTATTAAAAATAGAAAAAAGTAACCGGGCATTGTGGTGAGTACCAATAGTCCCAGCTACTCAGGAGGCTGAGGCGAGAGGATGGCTTGAGCCCAAGAGTTTGAGGTTGCTGTCACCTATGATCCCACAGCACCCTACCCAGGGTGACAGAATGAGGCTCTATCTCAAAAAAAAAAAAAAAAAGAAGAAGAAGAAGAAGAAGAAAAGAGAAAGAGAGAAACTGGGGGTGGGCTTCAGGTAGCTATAGTTTTAGACCCTATCTCCAAATATACTCATGTTCTGAGGTACTAGGGCTTGAGACTTCAGCAAATAAATTTTGAGAGGACACAATTGAACCCGTAACAGTCCCAAGGCTGCATCATTCTCTGTACCACACAGGCTATGCAGAGGGGTGGCCCTGTGGACCCCTGCCACCCCTCCCTGGCTCCATCCCCTGGTCAGGGTGTGAGGGTGACTGGTAGACTCATCCTTGGGCCAGCCTCACCTTAGAGCCCAGAAAGTACCAGTCCTTGGGGCTAGGAGCCAAGCAAAAGTGGGGACAGAGTGGAGATACAAGGCCACAGGCACTCAGAGTGTGGGCTGGGGCCTGCTCCCTCCCTCCAGGTAACTACATTTTTAACAAGCACACAGGAGACCCTTCCACTTCACGAACCACCGCTGAGAACCACCTTTCAGGTACTCACCTACGTGTGCCAACCAGGCCCAAATGCACTAGCTCAGCACTGCCCAGTAGAACGTCCTATGAGGTTGGAAATGTTCTATATATGTGGCACCCAACATGGCAGCCACCAATTAGTTAGTTGTGACTACTGACCCCTTGAAATGTGGCTAATGTGACTGAGGAGCTGCATTTTAGATTTTATCTAATTTTAATTTAATTTTTTTTTAAACAGAGCCTCAAGCTGTCGCTCTGGGTAGAGTGCTGTGGCATCACAACTCACAGTAACCTCCAATCCTGGGCTCAAGCGAGTCTCCTGCCTCCGCCTCCCAAGTAGCTGGGACTACAGGTGCCCGCCACAATGCCTGGCCATTTTTTGGTTGCAGCCGTCATTTTTGTTTGGCGGGTCTGGGCTGGATTCGAACCTGCCAGCTCA
>CAUYON010008006.1:0-30834 GCA_963573935.1 Arctocebus calabarensis | reverse complement strand
TTATTCGGGTTGAGTCGTCTTGGGGTTCTGAAGCTGTCTGCTATCTGAATTTCAGAATCTCTTGGCATGTCTGGAAAGTTCTCTTTCATAATCTCATGAATAAGGGATTCTGTGTCTTGTGAAGCTGCTTCATCGCTTTTGGGGATCCCCATGAGGTGAATATTGGTTTTCTTTGATTTATCCAAGAGCTCTCCAAGAGAGTGATCTGTTTTTGCCTTCCATTTCTCTTGCTCTTTGGAGGTTTGAGAGCGTTCAAAAGCTTTGTCTTCCATGTCAGAAATCCTTTCTTCTGCTTGCTCCATTCTGTTACTGAGGGATTCTACTGAATTTCTCAGATCTTTAAGGGCTGCAAGTTCTTGTCTCAATGTGTCAAAATCTTTGGTCATTTTGTCTTTGAATTAGTTGAATTCTTGAGACATCTTTTGGGTCATCTTTTGAATTACTATTTGAAATTCTAATTCCATCTTTTCCTCCATTCCCCTGATCTTATTAGTAATCCAGATTCTGAATTTGATTTCAGACATCTCAGCCATTTGCCTATGTAGGAGCTCTTGTGCTGTGTTTGCCTTGTTGTTACTTGGAGGGGTTGGTCTACTCTAATTATTTGTATTGCCAGAGTTTTTCTGTTGATTCTGCCTCATGGTTATTTTCACTGTTGTGTCTGGCCCTTCAAGTGGTGGGCTCAGGGCCTTGCAGTTGTCTGGGAAGTTTTTGGCCAGCGGTGGACCTGCAGAGAGACCTGGCAGTCACTGTGGAGTCCCTGGAAGAACGCTAGCCTGTGCAGGCCCTGTGGGTGCCAGAAGGAGGCCTGCGCAGTTGCCAGGAGTGAACCTAACTAGGGGCCTGGCAGTCATGGGCGGAGTCCCTGGCAGAAAGCAGAACTACAGAAGCCCGGCAAGTGTGGGATGCAGGGCCAGGCAGTTCCTGGCTAGGGGCAAGCCTGCAGAGGCCTGCCAGTCGTCAGCAGAGTCCCTGCAGAAGGCTGGCCTGCAGAGGCCCTGTGGGTGCCAGGTGGAGGCCTGTGCGGTTGCCGGTACTGTCCCTGACCAGGGGCAGACCTGCGGGGGCCCTGTGGGTGCCAGGCAGAGGCCTGCACAATTGCTGGGGGAGTTCCTGGCCGGGAACAGATCTGCGGAGGCCTGGCAGTAGCCGGTAGAGTCTGTAGCAGACGGTGGGCCTGCAGAAGTCCGGCAAGCACGGGGCACCGAGGGAGTTCCTTGCCCCAGGGTGGGCCTGCAGAGGCCTGGCAGATGCAGTTGAAGTTACTGGCAGAAGACAGGCCTGTGAAAGCCCTGCAAGCTTGGGCATGGGGCTGCACGGTCACCAAGTATTTACTTGCCAGGGGCAGGCCTGCAGGGCCCCTTCGGGTGCCATACAGTGGCCTTTGTGGTCGCTGGGGGAGTTCCTGGCTGTGTGCAGACCTGCAGAATCACAGTTACAATATGGAAACACTACACAGATGAAATAATATTTCTGAGATTGAATTTGAAATTTTGGCTTTGGTTTTTACTTGGTCTCTGTATCAGGGCAACATAAAGATCTCTGTCATGAAGACATGGCAGCCTTAAGTTCTTGTGGTCCCTAAAGTTGCTGCCAATATTTCTTCTGGCTGTATAGTATCACTGGCCACATACAAATTGGTGTCAGGTTATGAGAGAATTTCTTGAGTTGTTTTTGCCTTATCACACTAATAAAGGGAACTTTTTTAAAAAGATGAATCCAACAACACCCAAGGCATGTCCCGTGAGCAGCTGGCATTAGGAATGCTCATGGCTGAGAGACAGCTCCAGGGACTTCTTGGGGGCCTTCCTCATCCCTCACCTATTGCTTCTCATTTCCTCACTCAGAGACTTTGGGAAACCTAATTTCTTGACATCTCAATGACCTGAAATTTCCACATCTTGCCCGACATGAAATGCAAGATATCTCAAGGGTGTGTTCAAAATAAAAGCAAAATCCATTAACAGTGGATCCTCTGATGTAGACATTAGGTTTTAAGATCCTACACTATCCCAAAACAGTATTTTTCAATGGACTTACAAACCCTGAGATACTTTTGTATCCTGGCTCTCCATTGTTCAATCAAATTACCTTTTTTAAAAAAATTTCTCTGGGAAACCATTCAGCTTTTGTGTAGGACTCTAGATATTAGCAAGGAGAGGCTGGCAAAGCTGCTGCATTATTTGGCTAGATACTGTGATTCTCCCTTACGAGCGCAAAACTTTTATGAGAACATTTCAGATCTAGCTCCTTCTCTTGGAATTCATTCTAATTATTTGTGGTTAGCTGCCTCTGAAAGCCAAAGGCTTCCTTCCTATATCTGTTATTGAAATGTTCTTTCCCTATGGTCCACCAAAATGTGTAATAATGTTAAGGTGAACAATGAATGATGGACAACTCTGTGCTGGGGGTGGGGTGAGGTGGTCAGCATGGGGGTCAGCTGTGATCAGATCTGAAAAGTTCTTTGTTTCTTTTATAAATAAAATATCTCTGGTGTTGCTGGTGCCAGAGAACTCAGAAAGAAGGATACATAGAGACAGCCAAGGTATCTGTAGAAGCCTACGACAGAATGGGTTAGAAATTGTGCATATTTAACAGATATGCTCAGATATTAGTGGGAAGAGTCTACAAAGTTGTGAACTTCTGTCAGCTTTAAAAAAGAGGCAGAATGTTTTCCAATAATTACAAATGTCTTAGATAAAAAAGGCAACAATTCTAAGTAAGGAAAGCTCAAGGCAAGAAAAGATTGGGATATAGGAAGATTGGGTTCAATAGAAGAACCCAGTCCTATTTCAGTAAAGCAGGTTAACAACTACCAGGGCTCTACCAAATCCCACCCAAAATATGTGCTCTGTTTAGGCAACACAAGGTTTAAAACAATTGGCTATGCATGCTTTTATGTGGACCTAATACTCCCATGATCTCATTACTTCCTATTATCATATATTTATTCCACATATGCACTTTTCTTACCTGCATGACCCCGTGTGCATTTGCAGTGATCGGAGTAGGCATTTTCCCTGCCCTTAGGGAGGAGAAATGGGATATTTACATCCAAAAACACCACTAATATACTTTGGAGTTTGTTCTATGTCATTATGCTTATATCATTATATGAATAATGAACAGTTGTGTAGTTTTCATTGCACAGGCATTTTACTTCTGCTGTTTTATAACATCTCTGGTTAAATACCCTTTCTGGGATTGTGAAAAATAGCTGTCCGGACTGGGTGGACCTCAAGGACCATCCCAGTTGAAGCACCTTCAACTAATGCTCCATCATACAATGACCTCTCAACTGTGATTTGTGTAGGTTTCATTGTGCTACAGACAGTAGTGTTTGAGGCTCTTTTATTTCATCTTTCTCCCACTTTTTCGGGAGTCTCACTTCTGCTCTGAGCTGAACGTTTCCAGTATGGAATTAACACAGCTTTTTCATTAGATAAAGACATTTTTTTATCTCTCCAACATTGGTGACCATTTTGTCCCTCTCAAGATGGTGAGCATCCTTTCCCTAAGGATAGTGAGCATCCTTTTCCCTTGTCCAGGGGCCAAGTTGTCCCAATTTCTGTGCAACAATTGTCTCATGAGTTACTGTGAATACATCAACCACATTTCTTTGGGAAACTCAACCCTAAAAGGCTAGATACATATGCATACATACAAACAAGCATAGATACTTAGATCTGTGCACACCTGTATAGACGAACGCATGCAGATAAGTAACGCATGGGGGCAGAGTGTGGATGCTTGTGTTCCTCGTCTCTGCCCCATAAGCATCCTTTATAGAGTAAGGGGACTGATGGGAATTACCCTCCAGGTGCTTCATCTCACTTAACTTTCACTATCATCTGTCACTAAAATCTGAGAAACTTTAGAATGAGCAGCTTTAATGCTTTCGAATCACCCAGGTTATAAATGGCAGAGGCAGGATAGAAACATCTAAATGTTTTGTTTTGATTTCATCATGACATTTCATATTATCTCTGGAATACTGGCCAAGATGGTTCAGATTTCACTTTCATACACCTGGTACTGGGATCATATACACACTCCATGTGATCACATGTATGTGTATGTGCATATATATGTATAATGTGTACAGATAATAATATATAAAAACACGTAGTTTTACTTTTTTAAGCAAATAAAAATCTCTCCTAATGTTCTCTATTGTACTTAGTAGAAACAGAAGACAGTCAAGATGGTTCAAATGACTTCTGCTCCATTATAATAAGCAATTAGACTCCTTATCTGCTCAAGAGAAGAAATTATCTTACATTGAAGAGTATGTTAAATGTCATTTAGAGGAGCAAACCATTGTCATGTCTGAGGTTTTTGTCAATTTGTCAATCAGTAGCTGCCAAGCGTGTTCATTCTGTCACTCGTTTGAAGGTAAAAAAAACTTGTTTGAAGGAAACTCTTTCTTTCCATTGAAGAAAATGATACACAGGTGTCTTTTCTGTCTCCACAAATGAGTGAAAAACACTTGTAATCTTTTCTTGTGGCAAAGTATTGCAATATTGTAATTGAAAGTAACAAAGGATAGAGTTTTTTTCTTTCTTTCTTAATGTTCATGAATTTTATGTGGGGAGAGAATACCTATGGGGTGATTCTTGATTTTCTGTTGGAGACTAGATTTCTTGAGTCCAAAACAGAAGCAAAATTATCTATAATTTACATTAATATGTTTTATTTTATTTGTAAGATCAAATGTGTCAAATATATTTTGTCCTGGTTCTGTTACTGACATATATATGCATATATATTCATAAATATGCACATAAAGATGAATTACGTAAAAATGTGTTGCAAAACCATCTAATTCTATAATTTCTGTTTCTTTCATCCTCCATGCCAAAAAAAAAAAAAAAAAAGAAAGGGAAGAGCAGAGAACACCAGCCAAATAAGGAGTCCAATCTTTCTTCCGTTTCACTCTGGAGAAGAATAATTTCCCTGATGCCATTCCCAGCATTTATCTTCCATCTGTAACTTTGTACAGAATTATACATTTATGTTTTCAGCAATTCAAGTTAAAAATCTTCCCATTACAAAACACCAAACGTGCTTAAAAATGCAACCTGTAACTTTTAAAATACACACCGTGCCTGAATGAAAGGAATGCCATCCTCAGAGAATGAAGAAGTGGAAAGGACACACCAGGTCGATGGTCACAGCCGATGTGAGGTTGCTCTGAGGACCTTTGCCTGAACCAGGATCTCAGACCTTTGGCTAGTTTAGGTCTTTGAAGAGAAAATGAGAAAAATGTTGGGTCCCCAAATTAGGAAAAAACAGACTCCCATTTTATTTTGTTTACATCCCAAGTCTACCAAATAACAAAGGAAAAAAAAACTACCAAACATCAAAGGGAAATAATAACAGAACTTATCTCTTTTGGACTTGGCTCCCAGGAGAGGAGGCAATAAACACTGGCTTGCCTTTGGCAACAAAGATAACATTTTGTCTCTCTGTATGACCCAGAAATTGACACAGTAAGGAATAAATTCAAAATGATCCTTCTTTGGTAATGTCTTGTTTGCCTCATTAAAGCTAACTCAAGGCCCTTTTGGAGAATTTGCAACCAATGCAGGCCTCTCTTGGTTCTATGTATTAAGATATTACAAATACAAGTTCTGTGTTTCAATATACAAGGCACGTGATACAACAATTCCCACAAAGCAAAACTTTGTAGAAATGATTGACTGGAAATAAAATGATTTAAATAATTTATCAGATTCAAAATATAGAATGACTATGATTAAAATATTTAAATAAATGAAAGAGAATGTAAAGTATGATAAACAAGGTATCACAAATCACCCAGAATTTATTTTAGAGAACTAAATATATAATTTAGAAATAAAAATTAAAAGGAATAAATAAATGGTTAGAAATGAAGAGAACATTATTTAATTGGATATAATGCACGAAAAAAATATCATCCAGAAACAAGTAAAAGAAACAAAATGGATGGATGTACAAAAAGGTTATGAGATACGGCAGATAGAACAGAAAGGTCAATCTTAGGTCTTAGTAGTTATGGGTGAGAAAAATAGAAGAAATGGTGAGAGTCAATAGCTGAACATATAAGGGCTGAGTATTTTCTAGACTGATCTAAGACAGAATACCCAGATTGTGGAAACAATGAGACTCAGACCAAGATAAATATAAAAGAACACACATCTGTGTGCACAATAGTGAACCTTCATGCTCATGTATGCCCAAATCAAAGAGATGCTTTGCATAGTATTTGTTTATTTGTTTTATTTTTAAGAATAAAAATAGAAAAGATAAATTATCTATATCTGACTTCTTAACTAAAATTTAAGCCATAAAATATAGAATAATATTCTCCAAGTACTTGGAATAAAAATAACTTGTCCATCATAACCTTGTACCCAAATCAAACTTTCACTTCATAATAAGGATGCAATGAATAGACAGACAGACAGACAGATAGTTTTTTCTGTTACTGTTGTACCTGTTATTACTGTTTGCAGCCTGGCTTCTTTCCTTTCCCCCTTCCTTTCCCCACTTATTGGTGTTGCATAGTTGGCACAGAGTGATAGAGATACTTCTCCTTGGAAGACGAGAGTCTTGTAACTGAATATGAAGAAAGTGCTCTTTGAAAAACTGTCAAATGCTCAACAAATACATCAAGATGAACACCTTTGAATTGCCAAGGCCCACCCCACGTGGAGCATTCTCACTTTGTCACTATTTATATTCTGCTCATCCCTTCTGAGTGACCATAACCTTTTGGGGTTCCCATTCTTAGAAAGCCCTTTTCCTTTACACTGTGCTTACTGAACTAACGACACAAAGCTTGGCTCACTATCAGCTTCTGTGGACTTCCCTCACGGTGAGAGCAGAAGAAATTGTTCCTGAAATACATTTTACCTCACACTTTAATCGTCCTGGCTATGTAAAATAATATGGTTTTGTTTTTAATCTCATCTCCTCTACTTGACTATAAATTCCTAGAGCATAAAGATTGTCATAAAATTTGTCATAGTTCCTGGATAGAACCTAGAAGTTACTTTGCTTAATAGCATCCTATTTGGGTTGTTTGTTGTTGCTTGTAAGTTTTTCAAAAGTATAATCATGCAGAAAAGTATTCAGATCAGGAGTATACCACTTGATATTTCTGCAGAGTAAATGTATCTATGCAACAAGCATCCTGATCAAGAATTAGGAGACTATTAGGAAAAACCCAGAAGTCTGTCATTGGTGCTACCATCTTCCAACATTACAGATTAGTTATTAGTTTTGTCCCTTGTTAAACTTTCTACCAATATAGCATACAGTGGTGAGTGTCTATATTTGAGATGCAGTCACGCTATTTGTGTAGCTATAGGTCACTCACTCTCATGGCTATATAGTACTTCAATGTGTGAACATGCTGTTATTCATTCACCATTATTCATCCTACCCATCTTCTGCTGGTAGAAGGCTCTTGGCAAAGGGTGAGAATCAGGGTTCCCTAAGAGCTATATGTTAATATTCAGTTAAGTTCACAAAATAGTTACTTCCCAAGATCTACTAGCAGAATCCCAGTACCAATGGAATATATTTCTATTAAAAAACAGAACAGAATTTGGTGTCTGACATCTCAGCCATCTGTTTATGAATGGGATCTTCAGTTGTGTCCACCAAATTGTTCCTTGGGGGAGGGGGGTTGATCTACTCTGGTTATTCATGTTACCAGAGTTTTTCCACTGATTCTGCCCCATGATTATTTTACACTATTTGGCTAGATGAACAGATAAGGAGAAGTTGGGTTGGGTGCTCTAGGAGTAGTGATTAGCCAGTCCTTTGCCCAAAAGCTGGGACTTGGGCAAGAGAGGGCCGGGGAGGGGTGAGGAAGGGTAATTGGTGGGACCACATCTATAGTTCATCTTAGAAGGTACAGGTGAAACTTATTAAATGCAGAATAAATATGTCTTAACACAATAACTAAGAAAGTGCCATGAAGGTTGGTTAATCAATTTGATGAAAATATTTCAGATTGTATATGAAGCCAGCATATTGTACCCCATGATTGCATTAATGTACACAGCTGTGATTTAATAAAAAAAAGAAAGAAAAAAGGAACAAAGTTTGTTTCCATTCCACTCTTGTTGGAGAAATTTTAAAGGTTGTACATTAGGAAGAAGAGAAATAAATCCAAAAGATAATGCTGAGAGCAAGAATGAATGGTGAACAAAGAAACTGATGGATATGGATAATGCTAATTAAGTACTTTTGTATAAACCAATCAGAATGATGTATCATTTGGGGTAGTAAAACCAGAGAACTAAATTGTATGAAAAAGAAGGTAACTTTGTTTTACTAAGAAGGAAACTGAGTTTTGATTCATTTTGGACTTTTAGTTAAATACATATGTGTTAAAAGTTAAGAAAACTGTGCAAAGAAAAGAAATAGCATTCAACATTTCAATTGTAGCAGGATAAGAGGAGGGTAATAAAAGACTCAAATAATACGAAATCATTGAAGCATTGAAAACAGGATCAATAGAAGAAAAAGCATGATAACAGCAATTTCAAATATTTTAGTAATTATGAAAATTTAAATGGATCAGAGAGGTCATTGTAAAAATAATCTTAGATTTACTGTTTTAAAATACAGCTGTATGCTATTTCAAGAAAATAAACATAAAATATATAAAATGTCATGGAAGGTAAAGGAAGAATCTAACAGTGGAACATAAAGAAAACATTTGTAGCCCTGTAACATTCTGAAATTTAAAAACAAAAGTGGAAAAAGGATGGTGCTTGTGGCTCAAAGGAGTAAGGTGCTGGCTCCATATACCAAACATGATGAGTTCAAGCCCAGCCCCGGCCAAAAACAGCAAAAAAGAAAAAAAAAAAGGTGGAAAAAGTTTACCTGAAAACTATTAATAAAAATAGCTGGAGCTAGATTAATATAAACAGATTTAAAATGTTTTTATGAATAAATCTTTAACTCAGTAAGAATATTATTTATAAACTTAGATGTATCTAACATACCCTCAAAATGCATAAGGCAAAAACTGATACAAAATATTTTTCAGTAATTGATAACAATAAATAAGAATATTGGGGGGGGTGAAGCTAGATGGCAGACTGGAAGGAGCTTCTGAAAGAGGCTCCTGTCCAAAAGGAAAGATGACCTCCAGAAACTGCCCAATTAAGCTGAAGACTGGGAGCCCAGCTGAGAGAGAAGTGATAACTACAAGTCACCTCTGCTGAGGCAAGTTGTGACTCCAAGAAAGCAAGCTTCAGGTACAAAATTCATCTGAAAGGGAAAGTGTCCATCCCCTCCCACAAGAGAGCTGTGGTTTTGGTTTTTCTGTTTTCTTTCTTTTTTCTCTTCGCTTGTTCCTGTGGGTTTTCTACAGATAAGAGGTGAACTGTGGACCTCTTGTCTCACCCAATGGAGGAGTGCTATGGGAAGTAGGGACTGCTTCTTCAGAAGGAGTCTTCATGCTGTGCCTCTAAACACTCTCTTGCTAGGCAGGAAAACTGAACTAAAGTTTTCCCCTCCATTCTGAACTTACAGTACATCCTACCTGATGAACCAGAAGCCTAATCCCTGCTGAGATTGAGGGAGGAGGTTCTTCTGTAGTGGCCCCAACCACCTGCTGGCCAAGTGCCCCACTGGCAAGAGACTCCAGGAGGCTGCAGTGAGCATCCTTCCCATAGCCAGGGACTCTGCAGGTGACCGCGCAGCTCCATGCCCCACACCCGAAACCCACCAGTCTTCCACAGGGCTGCCCCCATTCAGGGACTAAGCCAGTGACTGTGTGGCCCTGCAGCCAGCACCTGCTGGGACCCCGCAGGTCTGCCCCTGGCCAAGGACTCCGCCAGGTTTGGCAAGACCTCACGCCCTGCACATGCCAGGCCTCCACAGGCCCGACCCAGTCAGAGACTCCCCTGGCAACTGCACAGCTCGTGCCTCTGCCCACCAGGCCTCTGCAGACCTGACTCCAACCAGGGACTGCCCCTGTGAAAACACACAGCCCTGAGACCACCGGGCATCTGCAGGCTTACCTTTGGCCAGGGACTACACTGGTGACAATGCAGCCCTGTATCTCTGCACTGCAAGGGCCTCCACATCCCCACCACCGACCAGGGACTCCACAGGCACCCCCTTGGCCAGGGACTCCAGTGACGACTGCACCCTATGCGCACTGGGCCTCAGGCCAGTGACTCCAGGAGTCTCACAACCCACATCCTCATTCCTATAAAGTCCCTGCCTCTGCACCGGCCTCATCCATCTGGCCAGGGACTCTGAAAGCTGCGGGACTGGGGCTGTCCCTCCGGAGCCCTCCCTGCCTCTGTGTGGAGCCCTCCTCCTGGCCAGAGACTGGAGCTGTGGGTTCTCTTTGCCAAAGTCACCAGGTACCTGGTACTCCCTGAACCATATGAACCATCCCCCACCCTGCTTCTGGATTTGGGGGTGCAACACTGTGGAGCTGCTCCCACACCCAGAACTCACTGGCTAGGGCAGTCCCAGAGGACCTACACAGGATCACTCCCTACAAAATTCTGGCAACAATAGAGTGATCCCTTTGGAGTTGGGGAGAGACATCTCCCCAACTCTGAGGACGGCCAGATGCAACAGTGAAAAACAATCATGGGGCAGAATCAATTGAAAATCTCTGGCAATATGAATAATCAGAGTAGACCAACTCCTCCAAGGAATGACAAGGCAGACACAGCACAAGATCCCATGCATAAACAAATGGCTGAGATGTCAGAAATCGATTTCAGAATCTGGATAGCAAATAAGATCAACAGAATGGAGGAAAAGATGGAAATAGAATTTCAAGTGGTAATCCAAAAGATGTCTCAAGAATTCAATAAATTCAAAGACAAAATGACGAAAGACTTTGACACAATGAGACAAGAAGTTGCAACCCTCAAAGATCTGAGATAGTGGAATCCCTCAGTAACAGAATGGAATAAGCAGAAGAAAGGATTTCTGACATTGAAAACAAAGCTTTTGAACACTCCCAAACCTTCAAAGAGGAAGAGAAATGGAAGGCAAAACAGATCACTCTCTTGGAGAGCTCTGGCATAATTCGAAGAAAACCAGTATTCACTCCATATGGATCCCCGAAAGCAACAAAGCAGCTTCACAAGGCACAGAGTATCTTCTTCATGAGATTATTAAAGAGAACTTTCCAGACATGCCAAGAGATTCTCAAATTCAGATAGCAGACAGTTTCTGAACTCCAACCTGACTCAACTCCAATAAGATATGCTCCAGATACATCATAATCAATTTCACTAAAGTTAATGAAGGAGAAAATTCTGAATGCAGCCAGACACAAGAAATCCATAACCTGCAAGGGGAAGAATATTAGAATAACTGCAGATCTCTCTGATCAAACCTTTCAAGCTAGAAGAGGATGGTCATCAACTTTTAGTCTCCTAAAACAAAATAACTTTCAACCCAGGATTGTGTATCCAGCTAAACTGAGTTTCATTTATAATGGAGAAATTAAATAATTTAATGACACCCACATGTTGAAGAAATTTGCCATAACTAAACCAGCTCTCTAGGATATTCTCAGACCTATCTTCCATAATGACCAGTGTAATCCTCCACCACAAAAGTAAGCCCACTCAGAATCTTTTGATCAAATTTCAATTTCCACGGTCATGAAAGGATTAAAAATGTCCACTGGACTTTTGAAAGGTGTATCAATATTCCCAATTAATGTAAATGCTTTAAATTGTCCTCTAAAGAGGCACAGGTTGGCTGACTGGATACAAAACTCAGGCCAGATATCTGCTGCATATAAGAATCTCATCTTACCTTAAAAAATACATATAGACTCAAGGGGAATGGATGGTCATCTATAGTACAGGCAAATGGAAAGCAGAAAAAAGCAGGTGTTGCAATCTTATTCACAAATACAATAGGCTTTAAACCAACCAAAATGAGGAAGGATAAGGATGGACACTTATTTGTTAAAGGTAATACCCAATATGATGATATTTCAATTATTAATATTTATGTAGTCAACCAGAATGTGCTTCAATTTATAAGAGAAACTCTAAAAGACAAGAGCAACTTGATAACCTCCAGCTACAAAGTAGTCAGAGATTTTAAGACCCCTTTAGCAGTGCTGGATAGATCCTCCAAAAAGAAGCAAAGCAAAGAAATTTTAGATTTAAACTTAACCATTCAACATCTGGGTTTAACAGATATCTACAGAACATTTCATCCCAACAAAACTGAATACACATTCTTCTCATCAGCCCATGGAACATACTCCCAAATCAATCACATCCTAGGTCACAAGTCTAACCTCAGCAAATTTTAAAAAATTAGAAATTATTCCTTGCATCTTCTCAGACCATCATAGAATAAAAGTTGAACTCAATAACACTAGGAATCTGCATACTCCTACCAAAACATGGATGCTAAATAACCTTATGCTGCAGATAGATGGGTCATAGATGAGATTAAGAAGGAAACTAACAAATTTTTGGAACATAATGACAATGAAGACACAAATTATCAGAACCTCTGGGACACTGCAAAGGCAGTCCTGAGAGGGAAACTTATAGCACTGCAAGCCTTCCACAAGAAAATGGAAAGACAAGAAGCTAACAACTTATTGCAACATCTTACGCAATTGGAGAGGGAAGAATATTCCAACCCCAAACCAAGCAAAAGAAAGGAAATAACCAAAATTAGAGCAGAATTAAATGAAATTGAAAACAAAAGAATTATACAACAGATCAATAAATCAAAAAGTGGGTTTTGGAAAAGGCCAATAAAATAGATGAACATTTGGCTAACCTAACCATGAAAAAAGAGTAAAATCTCTAATTTCATCAATCAGAAATGGTAAAGACAAAATTACAACAGACCCCTCAGAAATTCAAAAAATCCTTAATGAATATTACGAGAAATTTTGCTCTCAAAAACATGAAAATCTGAAAGAAATTGACCCAATACTAGGAAGCATGCCACCTACCAAGACTTAGCCAGAACGAAGTGGAAATGTTGAACAGGCCTATATCAAGTTCTGAAATAGCATCAACTATACAGAATCTCCCTAAAAAGAAAAGCCTGGGAGCAGAAGGCTTCACATCAGAATTCTACCAAACCTTCAAAGAACTAGTACATTACTAAACCTCTTCCAAAATATAGAAAAAGAAGTAATACTATCCAACACATTCCATGAAGTAAACATCACCTTGATCCCTAAAGCAGGGAAAAACCCAACAAGAAAAGAAAATTATAGACCAATATCACTAATGAATATTGATGCAAAAATATTCAACAAAATCCTAACAAACAGAATCCAACAACATGTAAGGTAACATATAGGTAAACATGTCAAAAAATGGAAAAACATACCATGCTCATGGCTGGGAATAATCAATTTTGTTAAAATGTCTATATTACCCAAAGCAATATATAATTTTAATGCAATTCCTATTAACGCTCCATTGTCATATTTTAAAGATCTCGAAAAAATAATACTTCGTTTTATATGGAATCAGAAAAAACATTGAATAGCCAAGACATTACTCAGAAATAAAAACAAAGCAGGAGGAATCACGCTATCAGACCTGAGACTCTACTATAAATCAATAGTGATCAAAACAGCATGGTACTAGCACAAAGACAAAGAGGTAGATATTTGGAACAGAATACAGAACCAAGAGATGAATCCAGCTACTTACCATTACTTGATCTTTGACAAGCCAATTAAAAACATTCAGTGGGGAAAAGATTCCCTATTTAACAAATGGTGCTCGGCGAACTGGCTAGTGACCTGTAGAAGACTAAAACTAGACCCACACCTCTCACCATTAACTAAGATAGACTCTCATTGGATTAAAGATTTAAACTTAAGACATAAAAAAATAAAAATTCAAGAAGAAAGTACAGGTTAAAATCTTTAAGGAATTGGCTTGGGTGAATATTTTATGAGGAGCACTTCCCGGGCAATTGAAGCAGTATCAAAAATACACTTCTGGGACCTGATCAAACTAAAAAGCTTCTGTACATTCAAGAACATAGTAAGTATAGCAAGTAGACAGCCCTCAGAATGTGAGAAAATATTTGCAGGTTATGCCTCCGACAAAGGTTTAATAACCAGAATCCACAGAGAACTCAAACATATTAGCAAGAAAAAAACAAGTGATCCCATCTCAGGGTGGGCAAAGGACTTGAAGAGAAACTTCTCTAAAGAAGATACTAAGAAATTTCTCTAAAGGCGCATGGCCTACACACACATGAGAAAATGCTCACCATCCTTAATCATCAGAGAAATGCAAATCAAAAGTACTTTGAGATGTCACCTAACTCCAGTAAGATTAGTGCACATAACAAAATCCCGAAACCAGAGATGTTGGTGTGGATGTGAAGAAAAGGGAACACTTCTATACTGCTGGTGGGAAGGCACACTAATACATTCCTTTTGGAAGGATGTTTGGAGAGTACTTAGAGATCTAAAAATTGACCTGCCATTCAATCCTACAATTTCTTTACTAGGTATATACCCAGAAGACCAAAAATCACATTATAACAAAGACATCTGTACCAGAATGTTCATAGCAGCCCAATTCATAATTGCTAAATCATGGAGACAAGTATTTTGAAAATAACACTTGCCTAAAAGAATCCATACTCTTTGGGGAGTTTTCAGCAGCTTGAAAACTTCCTGTTTGGGGTTTCATTACTGAAAAAAATCCAAATGGAACTTCTGTTGAGAGCATATAGCCACAACAGGGGTTCTGATGTGGGTCTCTTTATAATAGAAATGAAGGTAGACTACATTTCAGATTGCACAAATTTCCCAACATCTGTTTCCTATTTAATTTCTAGATCCAGGATTCTTTACCTTAATGCTAAATGTATATTAACTTTGCAAAGTAGCATGAAAAGGAATATTCCCATGTATATTTTATTTGAGGCCAAAAACAAATATCACAAATGGAGTAGAAAAATTAATTATAACAATGTCATCTTTGTCGTTCAATTGTAAGAAAATTTTAATGATCATATTTGAACATACTTCCCTATATATACACAGAGTGATAAGCCCCAAATACCTTTTTTCATCCTGAATAATAAGTACACTTTTGACTGACTTAGAATCATTCTCTAATGTATCATCACAACCTGGTGGAGACATAGATATGAACTCTCGGAACAGTGCTGCCCAAAGTATGGTCCAAGCATCTCAGCAACTCAATGAATTACCAAGTGTACGTCCATATTTCTTATAATACGAATTTCTGAATGTCTCCCAAGATTTATTAAGTCAGAACCTTAAAAGGAGTAGTATTCTGAGAATTACATTTTAGAGGAAGTTTTCAGTTAATTTGATGTGATAAGTTTTTGACTATTTATGCCTTAATGTTTAAGCAGAAGTAATTTTCTGTTCAATAATTCTGAAAGTTTCTTTTTATTTTTAATGAAAGTCATATGTATTAGTCTGCCAGATTTGCCATAACAAATTACCACAGACTAGGTGGATTAAGTAATAGAAATTTATTATCTCACGGTTCTGGAAGATAGAAGGTAGAAGATGGAAGATCAAGTGTTCACTGGGGTTCATTTTCTTGTGAGGGCTCTTTTCCCTGGCCTGCAGACGGCCTCCTTCTGGTGGTGTACTCAATTGATTTCTTTGTATGAACATATGGAGAAACAATGAGCTCTCTGGTATCTGTTCCTACAGAGACCAATCTTACTGAATCAGGGCCCTATACTTATGATTTGATTTAACCTTAACGACTCCTTAGAAGCCCCCTCTCCTAGTACAGCCGCAGTAGGGGTTAGGATTTCATCGTATGAATTTTGAGGAAACACAAATATTCAGTTCATAATGGCATAGAATGTATTTTTCCTCTTCATAAAACTTTAAGAATGTAACAGTAAAATGCGTGATTTCTGTCAGTAAAGACAGAAAGACTAGAAAGCAACTCTACTTTTGCAAGCCCTCCATGCCAAGAAGAGAGAAATGCTATAAATAGTTATGTTAAACTTTTCCATCTTGGAAGAAAAGTGAACTAAGAATCTTTCAAATTTTTATTTTGTGCCTCCTTTTTGATGCAAGAGAAAAGCAGTGAAAAATACCTGAAATAGTTGCAGACTTTAGACAAATCAAAAGAATGTATAAAAGCAGCCAAATCCGAGACTGGTTTCAAAGACCAGTGGTCGTGGTGAAGGATAATGTTTTGTGAAGGACAATGGAAGTTTGCGAAGCTGGAGAAAAGGTAAGATGAGTGTAGGAGACATCGGAATTGGGATTTCAGGAAAAGGCACAAAAGTTCACTGGCTAATTGCAGCCATGAAAATTGATAAAACAAGACTCAGATATTGGACGACACTGGTTTGATTCTTAAATCTGGATGGCAGAGGATGCTTAACCTGACTGATGTTTAAATCTTATGACAAAATAGAATGGTAGGCCATCTTTCTGTTGATGTGTAAGGAAGTCTCACAACTTGGTGGCTTACAATACCCATTTATCAGCTTGCAATTTCTGTAAGTCAGGAGTCTGGACTCAGCCTAAGTGGGTCTTCTGCTCAGAACCATAAAGGCTGTAGCTAATTAGTTGTTGGTAATTCTCATCTGGAGACATGAGTGGGGATTGATATTCTTCCAAGCTCACAGGGGTAGCTGGCGTAATTAATTTCCTTGGGGCTGTGTAACTGAGGGTCCTGCTTGTTTGCTAATTGTTGACCACGGACCATCCTCAGGTCTGGCATTTCCTAGAAGATGCTTGTAAGTGCTCGCCAGCAAGGGTAGACTCCAGATTTACAAGGCAAAAATGAAATGTTATGTAACACAATATCTTCATAGGGGTGACATCACATGGAACCTAATCAAGGGACCCATCACTTACTTTGCATTTCATTGGTTAGAATAAAATCACAGAGTTCACCTGCAGTCAGGTAAAGGGGCTCATTCAAGGGCCTGCCTCACTGAAGGTCACCTTTTTTTGTATCCACTATAGATGTCAACACCGACACATGTGGCTATTTTCAGACTAAATGAGACAATAAACATAGCGTTTCTGGTACATATTATGAACTCCTTATAGAGCAGCCATTGCCATCTAGTAGAGAAAAGATCCTCTGAGGCCATAACTGATCTTTTCTTTTCCTTTTAAATTGCAAATAAAAAGTATAATTTCAGAAACAGTGTTCACTTATAAATACATTAAATAGTCAATGCACATTTAGATCAAGCATAGGTACAGTATTTTAACAGAATAACAATTCTTTTGACTCTACCTCCTTTCAGAGACTCCATCAAGAGCAAGCCAAGAGTATACTGCGCTGTTTTGACAGATGTCAAACTTGTTTCTTATGAGCAGTGTATATTAAGATTTCCATCTGAACTAACTCTTAGGAAAAAAAATGCACAGAGGGAAAATGATAGACTTCCCTTTTCTGCTCCTGCCTGCACCCCTTGACACACCTTAATAATATATCTGTGTACCTCTCTCTCTACCATCCAGGGCCCTGTGCCAGCCTATGAAGGCTCTGGGACCCTCTTATGTACTTCCTTCATATCACCACTCTTTAGAAAAAAGTAAGCAAAAAAAAGTCTTATACATCTAACTGACAACAAGCTTTGTTTCACCATCTCACTCACATGTTACCTTGGGACCTTGCATTTAAGTAACTATTGAAAAGCTTAAGCTCATTCAAAACATTTCTAACATTTTATCTGTGCCCAGAGATAGGCATCCAAAGAGATACTGAGCGAATTTGGATTCATATTTATTCTCAGCCAAGACTCTGGATGAGAACACAGCCCAGCGAATCCCTTGACTGAAGCCTTGTGAAGGTCTGGAGAAGGGACTTACTTCAGCCTTGCTTAGGATGCTAACCTACAGAAACCATGTTCTTATAATAATATTTTAGATATTTTTTCTGAACTGGGAATTATCATCATAGGGAGACCTTACCATAAATCAAACAAAAGAAAACTTCTTCCATCCGTTTTTTTTTTATTGTTCACTGTACGACTTATATTTAACATAATTATATGACTTTAAATAAACTGTTCAGCATCTAAATTGACATTTCTTACAAATGCACATTGCTTTGAATGGAACTTGAAATAATGACTCTCAGAAGAGTAATCAATGTCTTATTAATCTTTACAGCTTTGAAGGCACTTTTAAATATATTACCTTAATCCTGATTTTTACTTTTTTTTTTTTTTTTGAGACAGAGTCTTACTCTGTCACCCTGGGTGGAGTGCTGTGGCATCATAGCTGACAGCAGCATCAAACTCCTGGACTCAAGAAGCCTCCCAAGTATCTGGGACTATAGGTACCTGCCATGGTGCCTGGCTATTTTTTCTATTTTTAGTAGAGACAATCTCAGTCTTGCTCAGACTGGTCTTGAACTTTCAAGCTCAAGCAATCCACCCACCCTGGTCTCCCAGAGTGCTAGGATTACAGGTGTGAGCCACCACTCCCGGCCCTGATTTGGTATTTGAAAGATGTATGATTAGTGGTTCTTTATGCAAGTTCTATAAATTTTTCTAAAGATAATTAGTATTTTCAGAAGACAAGAATAAAAATACAAATAAAAAAAGTATTTTTAAAAATTTAATATATAGGCCAGGAGCAGTGGCTCACACCTAGCCTAGCACTCTGAGAGGTTGAGATCAGAAGCTTGAGAACAGCCTGAGCAAGACAGAGACCCAGTTAATACTAAAAATGGAATAACTAGCAAAACACTGAGGTGTGTGCCTGTATTCTTAGCTACTGAGGAGGCTGAGACAGGAGGATTACTGGAGCCCAGGAGTTTAAGGTTGCTGTGAGCTCCGCTGACTCCACAGCACTCTAGCCTAGGGAACTGAGTGAGATTCTTTCTCAGAAATAATGCTAATATAATAATATTTCTCAGAGAAAATAGGTTAGCTCTATTTTAAGCTCCAGTTTAAATTGAATTATGAGAACCTGCGAGAGTACGTGTCTTATGGCTACTTGGAGTGTGTAGCCAAGTAAGAGGAGGCAACCCCTGGTTGTGCTGAAGTGGTTTTTGTATAGAAAAGTTTAAGAAAAACTGAGTTAGAATAAAGTTTCTAATAGTAAATAAAAAATATCAGGGAATAGATGTTTAATGGGATGTATACTGCTGCATTTCAGCACTTTAAGGGCATGAAACATAAATAGGTAGCCTGAACAGCTTTGGCATGTTCAGTCACCAAATAGCAGCCCTCAATCACCTCCGAAAGATACCCTATCAAGCATGAAGATGCTTATCAGACTGTGTTTCTGTGCATGGCAGGCGCCTTCAAGACCAGAGAGGAAACAGCTTAATTGAATCCTTTTTCACTGCTTGAATCAGTCTCACTGAACCAAATTGATTAACTGTAAAAGTGGAAGTATTAGTTTGATGAAGATTAAGGCATTTCCCCTCCCTGGGTATACACTGGATTAAAGGGATGAAATGGGATATAGGACACAGTGGATGGGTGGGTAGTTGCTGGACTACACAGCTAAGAATCACCCTTCTTCCATTCTATCCTTCTCACCATCTCCAAGCTGTAACCCGTAAAGTGAACAAAGCTTGGCAACTCATTGAAACTAAACAGAAAATACGTAATGCTGGAACTTCCAAAAAAGGCCCAGGACCACCTCCATAATTTTAGGGGTACAGTATAAAATGAAAATGTAGAGCCCTTTTTGCCAACATTATCAACAATTTTGAAGCAGTAATAGCAGAGCATTAAAGCAAGTATAGGCTTCCTTTGAGCATGGGGCCGTGTGTGAATGTGCAGGTAACAGACCATGAAGCCTGCCCTGCCAGCCACCCCTCTCCCATGGCGGTCTCCTGAGTGTCAGTAGCATGGAGTAATTCATAGGATAGAATGGACATGAGGGGCTGAGTGGCTGCAGCTTCACTGTGCCTTAGAAGGAAGATGGGGTCCAAGGGAGATTGGACATGAGAAAATCATATTGCTCACAAGCTGGAACCCAAAACAGTTGAGCCTGTTCTGTTGCCTGTGGTTCCAAACACGCACTACTCTGTACCTTCTTCTTTCTTTTCCCACCTGATATTTGTTGTAGTGGAGAAACTTATACATTAAAATGTTGGAAGGCGAAACGATCTTTTCTTTTCCTTTCTTTTTTTCCTTTTCTTATATGTATGGCCCTTAATCTTTAAAGGCAATAAATACTTATTTTGTTTCATTTCTTGGAAAAGGCTGCATAATCATGTTTTCATGAACATTTATAAAATGCAGTCATGAAAGCACAACTTTGGAGTCAGACTCTGTAGCTTTCATTACAGCTTCTGCCACTTCTGAGTTTTGATCTTTGGAAGACCTTTGGCCAACCAGCATCTTCCTTCAGTCACTGTTTCCTAGTGTAGATGGCAGGAAAAATATCTATTTCAGAGGGCTTTTCTGTGCATTAAATGGTATAAGGCATATAAAGAAAAGTACCTGGCATTTTGTAAATACTCAAAAATACAATTGATTTATTTCACTATCATAATTTCTAACCATACTTTGAAGAAAACCTTAATTAGTTTTATCTTAACATAAAGAGTGTAAAATTCTGAAGCATAGAACTAGAGAGACCTTCAAAGATATTCTTTTTTAGTAGCTTTTAAATTTATTGGGATTATAGACCTTTTGAATTCTGATAAAAGGCAATTGAGGCTCATTCCCGCAAAAGTTGCACATGCATGTAGCTTTATATTTTGGGAGATTCCTTCACTACCTGAAGCTCGTCACTGGAACCAATAAGCACAGGTTAAAACATGTAACAAATCTCATATTGTGGGTTCCTATTCATGTAACAGAGGTGGAGTAGTCTCTAAATACCCAGATCCCATTACGGAAGGCCATCCCCTTGCATAACGTATATGCTTTCCTTAATATACACTTTTTTGCCACAAAAAAAAGTGCTGAATGCTTGGAAATTAATAACAAAAACTAGAGAAAAATTTGTAATAAATGTCATGTAGTCCAATGTAACTTTTGGTGGTCAGTCAGAAACTAGCCACTCAGGCTATTTTTTTTACATCATTTCCATTGTCTATCCATGGTTCTTGGTCACTCGTATGTTCTCTTATTACACTCAAAAAGTGCCACACAGCAAACTTCTGGAAGCAGCAGATATACTGATACACCTAAAGGGGCCATGAAATAAAAACCAAAAGTAAATAGAAAGACGGTTCCATCAGATCAGTTAAGCTCATTGCTTAGTCCTTATTCTGCTCCCTGGTTTCCATTGGCGCCATGCAGATTCTTTCTCATTTTAAAGATAGATACAAAAAAGGGTTTATTTTCATGGCTTAAAGATGCATCTAGAGAATATGGAAAGACAATTTTCAAAGAGGAAGCCCAAAGAGGGCTGTCGAATTTCTCTTTGTGGATATTTGGGCTGCAGGATAGTTCTGTATTTCTCCTAGCTCTAGATCAAGCTGATTTTGAAAAGCAGGGTATTTGATTGTTTCCACGTTTCTCACAAGGATATTGCAAGGCAAAATCCAGGGGAAATGGAAGCATCATCTGTTCTGTTTCAGCAGGATGAAGTCATATGACATTTTCCGTGCAGGAGTGGGGAAAGTAGCTGCCACCTGGAAGTTTCTAATCCCCACTCCTGGACACTTAGAGAGATGCCACACTAATCCCACTGTGTCCCTGCCCTGCCCTGTGCTGCTGTGCCATCTGCTCTTCGTTCCTAGTAGATGTGATTAGAGGGAAACCTCAAAGAAATTGTTGAAGCTAAGCCTTATTTGAGTCCTGAATCATTAACTCTCCCACAGACGGCCACCCAGGTTTCATTTAATAGGGAAGCAATTGACATGTGGCAAAGACGACACATAACAAAGGAAAGACATTTCCAGCTATGTGCTCATTTCTTCAGGGTCACAAAAGTTTGACAGAGTTGCTCAGCTCTTCATCACTCAGTATGCTTTGAAAATGTATTTGTATTTCAAAAGTTGTTTGTGAGCTTGCTCAACTTTTTAATTGTCTGTGGCCCTATTAATAAAAAAGAAGAAAAGTGTCTCCTGAAAGATGGATCAAGAGCAGGAAGAGGCACTAAAGGAAGACTTGTCAGAGTTGACCTCATGAGAAAGCAGAACAGGACACTATGTTTTAGGACTTGATGGAATTTCAAGTGGGACTCATTATACCAAAATAAGTCCCAAAGGCTTGTGAGTTTGCTGTTACAGATCTACTCCTTTTGCGTGAATGAGTTTTAGTCTTCAAAAGTGCAGCTATTAAATTGTAAGTTATCTTCGAAAATATTGGGCAGTATCTGTTAATCCCCCACTTCATATCTAATTAGACACCTGACCCATAAAATCAGTGCATGAAATGTGTGCGGGCATGATGAGGATTGTAGGAGAGAACCATCCGGAAAGTGAAGAGTGCAGAAAGACAAGAATTATCTACTTCACGATTTGTTCAAATTAGACCCTTCTCTTAACTCTGGTGCTTCAGTCAGGGAGAGTGAAGAGCTGTGCAAAACTGACCAACAATGAGAAATGTCTAAGGGACACTGCTCTTACTGGGTTCTAAATGAAATTAAATGAATTAATGAAGTCCGCTTAGCTCTCTACAGTAAGCACAGCCTTTCACAGTAACATTTTTATTTAATTTTCATTATAAGTCTGTATACATTTAGCACATTTACCACTTTCAATATGATTTACAGAGGAATGATTTGTATTGCACACTGCGAGCATACATGAGCACAGGGTAACTTAAAAGAAAGTCCTTTCGAGCAGAAATTTTAGGTTCAGGAACTGAACTAAAAGTAGATATATGACTTATTCAAGGTTGCATTAGAGAGGCTCATGTCAGATGTACGTTTTATCTTGATTAGTTTACACTGTATTATTTAAAATGTGTGGAACATTTATGGCAACTTCATCACTATGACTATATTTGAGAAATTTAAAAAATTTCTAATATCTGACGTTTGTTACAGGGGCTTTTCTATTTAACTTAAGTCAATAGGGAAAAGTAAGTTGAGCACATTTTTATTTAAATAGGGAAATAACTCAGATGGGATTTCTTTTTTGGCAGCATATTCTTCATGGTTCTGTTATAATGTTACTTCCAGAAATAAATTCTTGGACAGAAGAATAATTTTATTCTTATTTAATTCTTATGATACATTCATGATTCCAATCAACATTTTTCTTGACTCAAAAATGTTATTATATGACCTGGTCTATAATATTTCTTCTTAATTTTTAAAACATGGAACTTACAGCAAAGTCAGAAAAATGACATCACATTTAATTTTCTAGTTAATGAATCTTATTTAGAGGAAATAAAATTACATAAACTGGAATTGTTCAAGAATATTTAGAATAAATGGCTGCTGGAGATTGCAATAAAGTTTATGAATTATGACAGAATGAAGAAAGTGATATGCAAAAAAATGATGTGGACGATATAATATTACTTTCTTCTATATCATTTTCTTGGAAGAACATTTTAGAATCTAATCTTATAACACAGAATCCAAACTTGTATAATACAGAAATCACTTGATGAAATTTAGTTATTTCATTCATATTTGCAGGGTACATAGTAAGTCTCCTAGTTTCACTAATGTTATTCATCTGATGATATTAATCTAACTAGCTTCTATCCCTCAGGATTTTTGCTCTTACAAATCAGAGACAGTCAGGTGTGGTAGTGAGTAGTGAGAGCGGTAGTCCCAGCTGCTCAGGAGGCTGAGAGAAGAATGTTGCTTGAGCCCAGGAGTTCTTGACTGTAGTGAGCCATCATCAAGCCACCACACTTTAGCCTAGGCAATAGAGCAAGACCTGTATTTACCAAAATAAAAATTATAGAACAGAAAGACCCTCAAATAGCCAGAATATACTTTCTTCTCAGAATGTTACTTTAAAATTAATTCTACATGATTAAATTGTTCTTTTTCTGTGCTTTTTCAAAGACATCAAAGATATGATCATTCTGAACAAGTGGTAAAATAGCTGGGAGACAAAGGCAAAAATAATGAATTCCTTGGCTTTGAATTTTCATAAACTGGTTCTTACTAGGTTCACCTGTTCTTTTGAGCAATTGAGGACTTAGGAGAAAGTAAGAAGAAAGTATGTTGGATAAATACTTTAAGAGTGGCTGTCATTGAGTAATATAGCCTCTTGTTTTTCATCAGAAAGCATTCACTTGAGTTCTTAGAGAGTTGTAAGATTAATGGTGTTAGCCGCTGCACTGGGAGTTCCAGGAAGGGTTATATCTGGGAAACATCTCTGCTAAAGTACTATGGTCTAACTATAAGCTGGTTGGAGATTATGAATATTCGACTTTTGTTTGCGTTTTTATTTAAAACACAAACAGAAGGTGGACTATAGTATACTTGTTCAGGAGTCAGAAAACCAGAGTCTATGGCACTTAAAATTTTGAAGTCAACTGAGTCTATGATTTGAATCTCATTAATAAATCCTGAAAAAATTCACTAAATCTCTCAGCTTCTATTTTCTTTTCTAAAATTCATACCTGTTCTACTTCAGAGCAGTTCAAACATGAAGTATTCTGGAATCTGAGCATCACAAGACTGCTAATGTGTTTTTGTTATTTATTGGTATAAAGAAAACCATGCAAAAATTTGTCTTATACACAATTTACTTCCTATAACACTGTGTGTTTATTGAACAAGTTTTCTATTGGTCTTACTTGTTTTATTCATGTTGCATTTAGCTATAAAGCTCTTAAAGATTAATATTAAAAGTCCTACAGTATTCCTTCTATCATATTGTATTGGGTAAAGCAAGTCACAAAATTGGTCTTTTATTCAAGGGGGAAAAATTAGTCCCACAACCTGAAAAAGGAGAGGCAAAGTCTCTTTGCAGAAGGTGCAAAATGACAGATATTTTGACCATGGTATAAAGTAATCTACCAAAGAGGGAAGAGTGCAAAGGTCAGGACATGGACATAGAATGGTCCTGAGGTATGGACACTGGTAATAGTACCCTCTACTGCACTATTATTCAACATTTTTAAAATCTCACGGCATATTTGAACCTATAGCTAAACTTCTGGGGCATGCTTAAATTATACTGATAAATAAAAGTAAAAGAAAGAATATACTTACTGTGTTTTGAACTTCTTTTGAAAATAATTTAATTCATGATCTTTAAAAATTTTCATGGCAGACTGGTTGAAAATCAGTATGACAGGAAACCACTGCTTCAAGGTACCATATTCAAAGTCTGTGCCCAAGCTGGGTTTAAGGAATATCTTTGGATAACAGTGTGGAGTCTAGAAGCAAAACAACCTTGGGGATAAACTATAACTCTCTATTTTCTGACAAATTTATTAAACTCTTCTATGCTTCTAGTTCTCCATTGGTAAAGTGAAGAGAATAACAGTTTCTATCTCATAGAGTTATTATTTTGAAAATTAATTGAGTACAACATGTAGACAACTTAGAACTATCCTTGGCAAATAGGAAACACTTAGAAAGTGTTTATTGCTCTTATTCATACTATTATTGCTATATATTTATATACACTTTATAGGTGGGGGCTGTTGTAAAGTGAGCAAAATATTTCAGTATTGGGAACTCAGGGAGGATTTATTAGTTTCAAGAAACCAATCTAGAAACTGCGGGGACCCAGTTAGGGAGTGCATGAAGGAGATACCTAATGAGAAGGAATCACTTCTTCAAGGGAAATCTGACAAAAGGTAGCTGATGTTATCTGAGTCTTAAGTATAAGGCTGGACCCCAGTTCTGGAGCTATGAAATACAGAGCCAATTAAAAAGGCTGAAGTAACAGATGGAAATGCAATTTCATGCATGCATTTCTGAAAGGGGCTGACTCTTGGCTACAGCTTTATTTGGACAAGGCTATCTTGGATTTTCCTCAAATGAAAAACTCTGCTTTTGTATAAATGAGTCTAGAGACACTAGGAAACTGAGTATCTTGGCTGAATCATTGAGTCTATGATACAGGATTAAATTCCTTCCAGCAAAATATTCATACTTCCTATTCCTATTGACTAGCTTAGGAACTCAGCCCTGCCTTGCTTGCTCTATAAGTGAAGCCATGAGTAATCTGGTTCAGCTTTGGAACTGAGGAAGAGGGAGAGAAAAGAAGTTGCTACACATAGTACATAGACTGACTAAAAACCTTGTTGAACGGTTATGATTATGAAGTTAATCAATGGATATAAAAAGTTTTTTAATTATTATCATTGAGCATACCTCCTAAGGCAATTCATTTTTATTTTTAAAATAAACATACTCACCAATCCAAAATAGCATCCACAGACCGAATCCATAATGTCATGAATGAAAGCTGAGGTTAGTGTCACCAAGGATAAGTCAGGCAGGACAGATTAAGTTGAAATAGTGTTTAAGGGCAGAGCTCAGGACAAGGTAGTAAAGACAGGGTAGTGAAGGTCTTAGAAGCAGATGATCAGGACCCTTGAATGGTGTATACCTGGGTGGATACTTTACTCATGTGTGCCGGGGAAATATGACAAATAATCCTATGATAAAGTTTATAATCCCTCCATTCTGGTGTTAAGCAGTGTTTCTGATGTGGATGGATGAAGGCTCACAGGTGTGTGCTGAGCCCCAGAATAACCTTTGCAGGTGCCGGTGATTGCAGTAAAGGTCTAAGTCCCCACAGAGTCCTCACTGTCTAAAAAAATGAAATGATCTTGAATGCTTCTGCTTGCTACAGGGAAATTGATGCCATGATTTTGTGGTCCTTTGGACATTTTTTTTTATTGTTGGGGATTTATTGAGGGTACACAGAACCAGGTTACATTGGCTGCTTTTGTTAGATAAGGACCCTCTTACATTTGTGTCCCAACCCCAAAAGGTACACCACATCCTTTGATCTCCCCACTCCCTCCTTCCCTCCCCTTCTCAGCTCTCCCCACCCCTCAACCCCCCACAGTATACTAGGACCTTAATAGTCCTCATATCATAATTGAGCACATAATATTCTTGCTTCTCCATTTTTGTGATGCTTTACTAAGAATAATGTGTTCCACATCCATCCAGGTTAATACAAAAGATATAAGTCTCCATCTTTTTTAGTGGCTGAATAGTATTCCATGGTATACACATACCACAGCTTGTTAATCCATTCCTGGGTTGGTAGGCATTTAGTCTGTTTCCACTTTTTGGAGACTGCAATAAACAGTCTGGTACAAAGAACTCAAACTGGATGTTTTTTTAAAAGAGACCTATACCAAGAAACTTAATCCCCCAAAGCCTGATAAATTTTTATAATGGAAACAATTTTATTCCTTAATGTAAGTAACATTAATTCTATTTTAAATCGATAATGTAGGAGAGTTGAGGTTTTAATCACTCTGCCTGTGCTTTAACACTGGGGCTCTTTGTGTCACCATTATCTGGCAAAGATATCATTATTGCACTCTGTTACAACAGGATGGCTTTTCAAATGGCATTTTGGTCATTGCATCCATCATTGTATGTTATATTGAGAATTAGTCTGGAGTACAAAATAACCAATTCTGTAATAATACATGAACATATTTAAGAAAATTCATTTTATACTCAATTAAGACCACCAAACAATTGAGACTACATTCAAAAACTGTCTTTTATTTCCTGATTCCTACTTTAAGTACCAAGAGGATTCCTTGAACTTAATCTCTTCTCACTCCATTTAAATAATATCTTAGATTTGAATTGAGGCAAAAAATTAGCCAATTACATGATTCATTCTCCAAAAAATTCCATTAGTTCAGAAAAACTTAGTTCCAGTTTTGGAATTATGCCACCTTGTTAGACTCATCTTTATACTTTCAGAATTTACAATGAAGTTATTCCAAAAGTACCTATTTTCCATAATTTTCTAAGTTCACGTGATGGCTCTAGGAGAGTCAGTTGTTAAACTCCTGAGGTAGATGGGAGGCTAAAAAGTAAAATGCAATAAACACAGACTAATAGGCAAGGAGCAGAATTGAGCAACTAATGAGGTGACAAGAAATGAAAAGAGTGGGAGTTCAGAAGGATTCTGAAAGAAATCGCTGAACTTTAATAAGATGACGAAAAGGCATCTTGACAGAAATAAAGGGTCATGAACCGTTCTTTTGGGTTTTACAATAGACTAAGCCTATGAAACATTCATCTTTCTAGAAAAAAAATTGTTAAATTTTCACTGAGTTGAAAATTATATTCTTCCCATCAAAATGTTATTGGCCTAAAATGCGACTATTTTATTCCCATTCCCTATTGGTAAATGTGAGACTAAATTTAAATTAGAAGAAAAATATTTTTTAGATTTGAGAACCTCCTTTAAAATATCATAGCCTATTTAGCCAATTCCAAATTTCAAATCAGACCAACCTTAAGACTTCTCTGTAAACCATGTTGCAATCAATAGAAAAAATAAACACAACCTTGTACCTTGCTTCTTTGGAAGCAACTAATTCAAAAGCTTTATTAACTTTTAACAAATTTTTTTTCCACAAAAACAAAATCCCAATTTGCATTTAGTACATATAATTAAAATAAAATATAGTCTATTATTTATGTCTCTCTACCAAGTCACAATAATCATATATTAAGACTAATTGCTTTTTTGTTCCAGACCTTTTTGGTCACATTCAGTAAATACATTATCCTCCCTACATGTTCAGCTTTGCTCTCAGTACAGTGCTAATCTAATTCCTAAATGCTCATAATATCACTATGAAATAGATGCCATTAATATAATATCTCCATTTTACAAATTAATAAAATTAATAAACCAAGGCACAGAAGAGTTAAATAATTGTTCAGTTTCACAGATTTGCAAATGAACAGAGAGAGAACAGGATTTCTGGAAGTGGAGATTAAAGTCTATGCACTTAAACAGTGATCTTCTTAAGCAGATGTTCATAGAGGGCAGCTGTAACAGAGAACACACCAAGATAATGCCATTGTTTAAGTAGGACTCCCACATGATACAGGGAATCCCAACTACTTTATGCTTATTTTAATTTCCACCTGTATTTCCTATGGTCACTCTAAACTCAAATTTCCAAACTTTAGCTCATTATCTTCCTACCCAGCTATGTTCCTTGTTTATACCCATATTGGATGATGAATCACTAATCATCTAGCAGCTTATGTCAAAACCTGGGAGCATTGTAGAATTCCACCAGTGGTTGATGTCTACGTCTAAATAGTCATGGCGACTTACTCTCCCTGCATAGTTTTAAGATTTGCCTCACCTCTCTATCCCATTGCCACTTTTGCTACTTTTCAGGCCTTACCCATCTTATGTTAAGACTATTCAATTATTAACTGAACAATCTCTTTGTTCTAAATTTCCCCTAGTCTAGCCAGCCTCCACACTGATAGATAAGTGATCTTTAAGATACGTTTATCTGATCTTGTGTCTCTTCCACATAATGTACTCTGTTCTCTTCCATTTGCCTACATTATAGAATTTAACCTGCTAGGTATAAAATAGCATATTTTTCATCTGCTCCTTTTTACGTCTTTTGCTATTTCTCTAATCATACTTTATAATATGTCCAATAATATGCATTCTGCTGTTTTCAGCCTCCTGTCTATGCACAGGCTATCCCCTCTGCTTGGAATGTCCCACTTGCCATTTGTCCTCCTGGCAAACTCAAATAAATACCCAATAACCATCCATCTGGATGTGCCCTGACAGCCTGCAGTAGTCCAGAGGAATTAGTTATGCACTGATGCCATATCTGTACACATTTGTATAGACTTTTGTTGTTCCCATTTACCACAGTCTATTGTAATTATTTGTTTATATGCTCTGTTAGATTATGAGTTTCTTAAGGGAACTACAATTAACAAGAGGTTGATAAATGTTAGTGTAATACATTAGTTACGAATGTCTATTCTAGATCATTGCACTGTGAAAATTTTCATGCATTTGGGAGATGGAGAAATTTCAGAAATATTACTTTCTAACACTCAGTGCTGGCTAACGAAGAGAAAGACAGTAACCTGTAAATGTTGGAAATATGGAAGAAAAAGATGCTTCATTTAAGGTGGAGGAAAAAAATCAGTCCTTATTTGCTCTAGATCCTTTTTATTTTCTAAACTGTTAAGTTCTTATATTTACTGTATTGATTTCCACTACAGTTCCATTTGGTTAATATCATATCAGAAATTCTATTATTGACATTGACTACTGCTCAAATTGTATCTGACCTCCTCTGAATGGTGCTATGTAACACCCAGAAAAATCCCTATAATTTGGGCACGTGGACCTAATTTTGCACATAAATCATCTGAAAGAGTAAAACTAAAGACATACAGGATATCTCTAAGCTCTTATGCATTCCTTGAACACTATCCCTTTTATTGACTGATCACTGTCATGTTTTCATAACCAATTCCTGACAGTTGGGAGCAGAATATAAATGGTTTCAACTTTCTTGTGTAAACTAAGATTATCGTAAAAATATATAGGCAATTTGAAGATGAACCTACAGTTTACTGTACAAGTATTTAACCATATTTCATATATTTCAAGGTTTGATGTGGAGTGATATTTAAGAGTTTTTGTATTATACATCATAATGTATTTATTAGAATTCAGGAATAACACATCTAAATTTTTGGTTTCTCTCTCTTTAACCTGAAGAAGTTTTTTTTTTTTTTTTTATAATTTTATTGAATCATAATTCTGTACATTGATGCAATCATAGGGCACGATTCATATACATTCAGAAATGTTTTGATCGTACTGTTACAGTTAGCCTTCATGGCATGTTCTTGATCACTATATAAAGACATTGATACTCTACATTTAATAAGTTTCCCCAGTACCCTGCTAAGATGCACCGTAGGTGTGATCCCACCAATTGCCCTCCCTCCACCCATACTCCCCCCTCCCC
>CAUYON010008005.1:0-10867 GCA_963573935.1 Arctocebus calabarensis | reverse complement strand
ATTTCTCTAATTGCTAGGAAGCTTGAGCCCATTTTTATGTTTCTTGACTATTTGGTTTTTCATAATAGTTGATATTATTAAGGAATAATTTTCATTAAGTGTGATAATGGTTTTTTTAGAGATACATATGGAAATATTTACAGGTGTGATGTCAATTTACTTTAAAATATTTCAGCATAAATAAATAAAGACACAGATAAATATTTTAGTGACACCAGAAAATATTATGTAGGAATAAATCAAAAAGTGCTCAAGAAATTTGTCAATGAAAATATAAAATCTTATCAAGATATTAAATAAAATATTGCCTGTAAATGGAGAAGGTATTCATAATACAGAAGTCTCAATATTCTAAGCTTATAGTCTTAGAGAACTTTTTTCTCCCATATTATTTGTGTGGCTTTCCTTTTTGGCATATGAGTTTTTTTTGTTGTTTGTTGGTTTGTTTTTTGAGACAGAGTATCAAGCTGTCACCCTTGGTAGAGTGCTGTAGTATCACAGCTCACAGCAACCTCCAACTCTTAGGCTTAAGCTATTCTCTTGCCTCAGCCTCCCACATAGCTGGGATTGCAGGCGCCCACCACAACACCTGGCTATTTTTTGGTTGCAGTTGTCATTGTTGCTTAGCAGACCCGGGTCGGGTTCAAACCTGCCACCCTAGATGTATGTGGTCTGAGCCCTTGCCGACTGAGCCATGGGCGCTGCTAGCATATAAGTTTTATTTTCTGAGCTATTTAACTTTGTGAAGAACCAAGTAAGGTGTTATAAGACCTATCATAAATTATTTCCCATGTGAATGAATGAGTTCTAATTTCTCAAATTAATGAGAGAGAAATTTAACAGAGTATCACCTAGTGACATATATTAATATTAATAGTTGCAGGGCGGCACCTGTGGCTCTTCGAGTAGGGCACTGGCCCCATGTACCGAAGGTGGTGGGTTCAAACACAGCCTCAGCCAAACTGTAAAACAGACAAATAGCCGGGCATTGTGGCGGGCGCCTATAATCCCAGCTACACGGGAGGCTGAGGCAAGAGAATCGCCTAAGCCCAGGAGTTGGAGGTTGCTGTGAGCTGTGTGACACCATGGCACTGTACCGAGGGTGATAGAGTGAGACTCTGTCTCTGAAAAAAAAAAATTATAATAAATAATAGTTGTAGTTTATTCTTTAGTGCTAAGAAAGGTTGTTTTGTAAGCAAGTTTTATTATATTTAGTTCATTTGTATTTCTTTAGAAATTATCCTTTCTAATCTGAAAACTTTATTTTTTATCAGAACTCAGCATGTAGAAATGAAAGCCTTTTTTTGTTTATTTGTTTGCTTTTTCAGAGACAGAGTTTCACTTTATCGCCCTCGGTAGAGTGCCGTGGCGTCACACAGCTCACAGCAACCTCCAACTCCTTGGGCTTAGGAGATTCTCTTGCCTCAGCCTCCCGAGTAGCTGGGACTACAGGCGCCCGCCACAATATCCAGCTATTTTTTTGCAGTTTGGCCGGGGCCAGGTTTGAACCCCCGCCACTCTCGGTATATGGGGCCAGTGTCCTACTCACTGAATCATGGGCACCACCCAGCCTGGTTTTTTTTTAATATAACCAATCAGTTTAATGTAATAAATGTTTGTTGCACTTTGATCTGTGACAGGGTATCAAGGCTTCATCACATAATCTAATGTATTACAGTGCTTTATTACAGAAGTTCCAAAATGCTGATCTTTAAATTCATATGAAGTGCTTTTAAGAAAGTTCTTATTCCTGTAACATTATGATTTCATTCACTCTGGAATGTAGCCCAGATTTTTTTTCGCCAACTCCTCAGGTGATCTTGATCATCAGATCCAGGAGTTGGTTACACAGATACAGAGAGATAATATTAGTACTTAAGATGTGTCTGCTGTATTATATGTAAATTTACCCCAGTAAAAGGTGATTTAAAAATTAATAGTATTTTATTGTCAAATCCATGCTTTGAAATGAAAGAATGTAAATCTTGACTTAAGCAAGAGTTGTAGGTAAGGTGATTCTGAGGTAGAAAAATCTGTTGGAATCCTCTCACTGCCTCCTACTCATCCTGTCACTCTGGCCAATTTGCTTACCTTTGTGATTAAATATCACAAAGTTGTGAAAACTCCCGGTGGATAGTAGCTGTTCATTTCATGATGTTTATAAATACTACTTTGTGCTTGTTGATTTAGACATTTCTTTCAAATCATCCTGAGAGGTTCTGTGTGGGAACCACACAGGTAAACTGGAAAGTCTTAGATGAAGGAAAAAGAAAGCAACCCTGATGGTTTGATGCAGAGTTCCTATTACACTCAAGGAGAAGAAGCAAACCTTCTGATGAAAATGTTTGTGCAGGTAACGTCAGGCTTGCTGATAGCCAGTCTTAATACTTAGGGGGTATAGACCTTCAGTAACACCAACGACAAATGTGTGAGAGCAGTGGTAAGCTTTGGAAACAAATATTGACAGTGACAGCTTTACAGCTAAAGTTTTAAGTTTGTGTGCATGTGATCCATTACACTCAGCAATATCCTTCATTTCTTTGTCAAAACTAAGACTCTGTAAGTGTAATGGATCACATGCACACACACCTAAACTTTAGTAAAATCAAATGATAAACTATTTTAAAATTATACACAATTAAACTAAAAACAAAAAGTGAATTAGAAAAGCCTATTCCATTACACTCAGCTTTTATAATTCACATATTTAAATTATGAATAAAACTTTTTGTATAATTCAGTATGAACTTAGTTACAAATTTATCTGTGGATTTTTTTTTTAACATACAAAAGTGCTTTATTCTTTTACCACCATGAGGAAAAATCATGGTATCTGGGGAAGAATGACCTAAATAACTGATACAGGAAATGAAGTGGCCCTCGGGAAATTGCCATAACCAGCTGAGGTTAGAAAAGATGGTCTTCTACACGACAAAACTGACCTTAGCAGAGGATATTACAACATGTCCGCAGTCAGGAAACATAAGATAAAATTATTTTTAATCCACGTTGTCTACACTTTCAAGTAGTATGCTCTGCTCAGTGTTTTCTGGTGAAGTGCAATAGGACCTATTGTTCTTTTGGAAAAACAAAATAATGCAATACAGAGTGTCCAGAAAGTCTGGAAACAGAATAATATATTTATTATAGTTCATCCAAAAACATAGTGTACTATTTGGAAGTGTAACTGAACAGTTACACGCTGTTTAAAAATAAGTTTCCCCTATGTTTTCTCGCTTTTGCAACACTTGTGGGTACCAGCTGACACAGGCAGGTGCAATGTGTGGCTGCCAGTGGACTGACAAAAACAAGACTTACTTGATCAAACAATTGTTTCTTATAAATAATTTGGAAACCATTATGGAATTTATTTCTTGGCAATGGAAATAGTTCATTTCAGATCCTATTAAGTGATTTATGTGTGGTAAGTGTTCAACTGGTAGTGCTTTAACTACTTAATGATGCTATGCTACTGTCCATAAAATTTGAGAAGATTTCCTACAGAAAGTTAAATTCCCAGAGGAAGAAAGCCACAGTAAGGGACAGGCTGCCTCAGCAGGGTCATGAACATTTCACATAAAGCTTACATTGAAGGCGTGTCATGACATAAGCAGGTATGACTGAAAGGGGTCCTAGGAGATAGATTGGAAACAAACTGGGGATCCATGAAACAGCTCCACGATATGTTTGGACAAGCATTTGTGACTAGTCCAGTCAACCTTTCTGTATTTTCCAATCATAGGGGTCCTCTTTTTATGCAACCCAGTCGTCAAGTACATTTTGTCCATACACGAGACATGCTTGTAGTCTGCAAAGTAAATCATGTTCTTTCCAGCTGTAAATTGCAGAGATGACTAAAAATATCATGGAGTTGTACTTAAAGCAATAATTTTTTTGCTTTTTTTCAATGCTGTATATAGGTGAAAAGCTTTTTTTTTTTTGGTAGAGACGGAGTCTCACTTTATCACCCTCAATAGAGGGCTGTGGTGTCACACAGCTCACAGCAACCTCCAACTCCTGGGCTTAGGCGATTCTCTTGCCTAAGCCTCTCAAGTAGCTGGGATTACAGGCACCCGCCACAACGCCCGGCTATTTTTCTGTTTTGCAGTTTGGCTGAGGCCAGGTTTGAACCCACCACCCTTGGTATATGGGGCTCACGCCCTACACTATGAGCCATAGGCACTGCCCCTAGGTGAAAAGCTTTTGAGAAAATTTTAACTCAGGGGCCACTGTCTTCTTGAGTGACCCCCCTCCTGTATCAAAGAGCTGTAGATGACTCATAAGAATCTATCCTGCGTATTTTTGAACATTTCCATCACCTCACATAAATTCTTCAAGCCCATTTGTAGTAGCTCCCTATTCCCGTTCCCCAGCCCCAAGCAACTAATCTCCTCTTTGTTATCTACAAACCTTTTGTGAACCTTACATATAAATTATAAAACATGTACTCTTCGAGTCTGTCTTCTGTCACTTAACATTTGTAAGGTGTATTCATTTTAAAACGTACCAATAATTAATCTTCTTATGAATAATATTCCATTGTATGAACATAGTAATTTTGTTTACCTATTCAAATTTGGATTCTTTCCACTTTTGTCTATTATGAATAATGCTGTGAACATTTGCATATAAAATCTTTGTGTACAGGGCGGTGCCTATGGCTCAGTGAGTAGGGTCACTGAGCCTGTACCAAGGGTGGCCGGTTCAAACCCACCCCTGGCCAAACTGCAAAAACAACAAAAAAATAGCTGGGCATTGTGATGGGCGCCTATAGTCCCAGCTACTCTAGAGGCTAAGGCAAGCAAGTCACCTAAGCCCAAGAGCTGGAGGTTGCTGTGAGCTGTGATGCTACAGCACTGTACCGAGGGTGATAAACTGAGACTGACTCTAAAAAAGAAAAATAAATCTTTGTGTACAAAGTTATGTTTTCATTTTTCTTGGGTATGTATACTGAAGAATGAGATTGCTGTGTTGTATAGTAAATTTGTGTTTAAATTGTTTTTTCTTCTTTTGAGACAGAGCCTCAAGCTGTCACCTTGGGTAGAATGCTATGCCATCACAGCTCACAGCAACCTCCAACTCCTGGGCTTAAGCAATTCTCTTGCCTCAGCCTCCCAAGTAGCTGGGACTACAGGTGCCCGCCTCAATGCCCAGCTATTTTTATTTTTATTTTTTGAGGCAGAGCCTCAAGCTGTCACCCTTAGTAGAGTGCCGTGGCATCTTAGCTCACAGCAACTTCAAATTTGGGGGTTTAAGTGATTCTCTTGCTTCAGCCTCCGAAGTAGCTGGGACTACAGACACCCATCACAACGCCTGGCTTTTGTTGTTGCTGTTGTTGTTGTATTTGGCATTGTTTAGCTGGCCCGGACTGGGTTTGAACCTGCCAGCCTCAGTGTATGTGGCCAGCACCATAACCACTGTGCTATGGGCATCAAGCCGCCCAGCTATTTTTTGGTTATAGTTGTCATTGTTTGGCAGGCCAGGGCTGGATTTGAACCTGCCAGCTCTGGTGTATGTGGCAAGAGCCTTAGACGCTTGAGCTACAGGGACCAAGCCTTATGTTTTAATTTTTTTTTTTTTTGAGACAGAGCCTCAAGCTATCACCCTGGATAGAGTGCTGTGGCATCACAGCTGGGACCACAGGCGCCCGCCACAACACCCGGCCATTTTTTGGTTCCAGCCGTCATAGTGGTTTGGTGGGCCCGGGACAGATTCGAACCTGCCAGCTCAGGTGTACGTGGCTGGCGCCTTAGCCCGTTGAGCCACAGGCGCTGAGCCAATTTTTTTTTTTTGCAGTTTTTGGTTGGGGTGGGTTTGAACCTGCCACCTCCAGTACATGGGGCCAGCGCCCTACTCCTTTGAGCCACAGGCACCTCCCTTATGTTTTAATTTTTAAGGAACTACCAAGCCGTTTCCAAAGTGTCTGCACCAAATTACAATCCTATCAGTTTTGTGTGAGGATGGCACATTGAGAATGTTCCTTTTGTTCACCAACACTTGTAATTGTCGGTCCATATTGATTATTGTCATTCTGATGGGTATGAAGTCTCATTGTAGTTGGGGGGAGGTTTTTTGTTTTTTTTTTTTTGAGACAGTCTCACTTTGTTGCCCTTGGTAGAATGCCACAGCATCATAGCTCATAGCAACCTCAAACTCTGGACTCAAAGCCATTCTTTAGCCTTAGACTCCCTGGTAGCTGGAACTATAGGTGTCTGCCACAGCTCCAGGCTATTTTTTAACGATGGGGTCTTGCTTTTGCTCAGGCTGGTCTTGAACTCCTGAGCTCAGACAATCCGCCCACCTCACAGCCTCCTACAGTGCTGGGATTATAGGCTTGAGCCACTGGTCCTGCCCCTGTAGTTTTAATTTGTATATTTCTAATGACTCATGATGTTGACTCAACATCTTTTTTTATATTTATCAGCCAGTCCTATATCTTCTTTGCTGAAATGTCTATTCAGTTATTTTGCTTATTTTAAAAATTGGGTTTGTTTTATTGTTGAGTTGTGAAATGTCTTTATATATACTCTGTACACAGATCCTTTTCAGTATGACTTGGAAATATTTTTTTCCCAGTGTGTGACTTGTTATATATCAATGTAAAAATATCCTTCACATGAATAAACTAACAAAGTTTGAGCCCGAGCCCAAGTCCAAGAGTTTGAGGTTGCTGTGAGCTATGATGCCAGGGCATTTTAAAGAATGTCTTTAAAAAAAAGGGAGGGGGGGGCGGCACCCACCTGTGGCTCAAAGGAGTAGGGCACCGACCCCGTATGCTGGAGGTGGCGGGTTCAAACCCAGCCCCGGCCAGAAACTGAAAACAAAAAAAAAAAAGGGAGGGGGGGCTATAAACAGCAAACTATTAAAGCCAAAAAGGGAATTCTGGTATCAACCTTATTCTTCCTAAGAAACTGTTGCTAGGGCAGTGCCTGTGGCTCAGTGAGTAGGGCACCAGCCCCATATACCAAGGGTGGCGGTTTCAAACCTGGCCCCGGCCAAACTGCAACAAAAAAATAGCCAGGTGTTGTGGCAGGTGCCTGGAGTCCCAGCTACTCAGGAGGCTGAGGCAAGAGAATCGCTAAGCCCAAGAGCTGGAGGTTGCTGTGAGCTATGATGCCACAGCACTCTACTAAGGGTGATAAAGTGAGACTATGTCTCTAAAAAGAAAAAAGAAAATGTTGCTATAACAATTGTAGTTTGCAAGGGATTGTTTTTTGTTTTGTTTTGTTTTGTTTTTGAGACAGCCTTAACCTGTCACCCTGGGTAGAGTGCCATGACATCACAGCTCACAGCAACCTCCAACTTGTGGGCTTAAACGATTCTCTTGCCTCAGCCTCCAGCGTAACTACAGGCACCTGCCACAACGTCCAGCAATTTTTTGGTTGTAGTTGTCATTGTTGTTTGGCAGACCCAGGCTGGATTTGAACCCAGCAGTTCCTGTGTGTGTGGCTGGCGCCTTAGCCACTTGAGCTTTAGGCACCGATCCAAAAGTGGGGGGATTGTTTTGGTCCGGCTGCTTTTTACTCCATATCAGAAGAATCCTTAAGTCTTTGCATTTGTCTTTATTCAAAGATGAGTCTGCATCCATCATTTTCTGCAGATAATTTTTTTCTTTTTTTTTTTTGTTGAGACAGAGGCTCTTTGGCTCTGGCTGGAGTGGGATGGTATCATCATTACTCATAGCAACTTCAAACTCCTAGGTTCAAGCAATACTCCTGCCTTAGACTCTCAAGTAGCTGGGCCTACATGCAGGCACCACCACACCTAGCTAATTTTTCTATTTGTTGTGGGTGATAGGGTCTCACTCTTGGCTCAGGCTGATGTCGAATGCCTGGTTTCAAGTGATCTTCTCTCAACCTCACATTGTGCCAGGATTACAGATTTGAGCTATCACACCTGCCCAGAAAACACTTTCTAATATCTTATATGGGAATGCCCTGCAATCGCACTCTCTGGTTGATGCAGTTTCTTTTCTCCTCTATTCCCTTTATTAGAATGAATCAGTTTCTGCTTGAATCCTCTGCTGAGAATATTTTCTGCACTTCCCAAGTGTGAACACTATGAAGATCACTGTATTATTTTATGTAGCACCACCCCGCAAAGCAACTAATGGAATTAATGATTACTCATTGAATGTTCAATATGATATTACGCATTGTTCCCCAGACACAGATGTATTTAACATGCAGATTCCCCGGGCAGCACCCGTGACTCAAAGGAGTAGGGTGCCGGCCCCATATGCCAGAGGTGATGGGTTCAAACCCAGCCCTGGTCAAAAACTGCGGAAAAAAAAAAAAAAAATACAGATTCCCCAACCCCATTATAAACCTCTCCTGCCATACAACACACTCTCGTGCAGCTGGGGGACCCCCTAAGCCACACCAGAATGGCTCAGCAGGCAGGGGTCCAAACTATCAGTGCAATGTGTCATTTTAGTGTCCTTAGCACAGTTAGGATGGGCTCACACCCCTCCACAGCTATTACACTACAGACGTAGGCATAGGGCTATCTAAACATCAGGCATGGGCTATAAATATTGGGGACAAGCCGGTTGTATTTGGGGAAATCCTATTGTAAAGGGCAAGTGTGAGTGAGATCTAGGAGCCATGGGGAAATACAGCAAAACAGTCTTGTATTATGAGAGGAATGTGGACGGAACATAAACTGTTAGCCCAGGTTATCTCTTGCCTAGATGACTTGTCACCACGTGAGCCAGACAGGTTGCAGCAGCTCAGCCTTTGGTCAGTAGCTGAAAGAGGGGGAAAGACAGGTGTACTGGAGGGCAGATGCACCCTTTCCTGGGCACAGGTCAGCCCTCAGGCTACCTGAGTTCAGTTTCCATCCCTTTTATACTCAAGTCTTGGTCTTAGCAGTAAGTGCTCTGCCTCCACTTCCTTGGGATGCTGAGGTTTTTGCAAATAGGTGTTTTGAAAAGAGTTCTCTCACCCACTCCTTCAAACATCTGTTTTGTTTATTTTTTGTTGAGGGAAAGACGTCTTTTAACTTAGGTTCAAATGGCATAATAATGAGCAACATCTAAGTTTGAATCTATCAGATGAGAGGAAAGTAATTGTGAGGCCTTTATTCTAATTACGACTTTGCCACTACCTGGCTCCATGACTTCAGCAAATTATTATACTTTGGCTGTCTGGCCTGCATTTTTTTCTTGTATTAAATAACAGAGTTAGTCTAGATCAGTGGTTCTCATCATGTGGTTCCCGGACTCGCAGAATCAGCATCACCTGGGAAATAGTTAGAAATGCAATTCCTTGACTTCTGCCCTAGACAGTCCGGGGGCAGAGCCCAGCAATCTGTGGTTAAAAGAGCCCTCCGGGTGATTCTGCTATTTCACCAGGTTTTCAGAACTACTGGTCTAGATTAGCAGTTTTTAGCCTTAGCTGCACATTACAATCCCCTGGCAAAGGCCAGGTGAAGTTGCTCACACCTGTAATCCCAGCACTTGGGAGGCTGAGGTGGGTCGATTATCTGAGCGTACGAGTTTGAGACCAGCCCGAACAAGAGAGAGACCCTGTCTCTAAAAAATAGCCGGGCATTGTAGCAGGCACCTGTAGTCTCAGCTACTTAGGAAGCTAAGGCAAGAAGATCGCTTGAACGCAAGAGTTTCAGGTTTCAAGATACCACAGCACTCTATTGAGGGTGACAAAGTAGGACTCTGTGTCAGAAAAAATAAAATAAAAAATAAAATTCATTGGCAGCTTTTATGAATTACCTACCAATCCGAGGTGCTACCTAGGATTCTGCAAAGATTCTAACTTAAATGATTTCAATTAGGGTCCAGATATTGTCATGTAGTTGGACATCTGGATGCTAAGGTCTTTTTCTTTTTTTTGTGGGTTTTTTTGTTTTGTCCCGGGGCCGGATTTGAACCTGCCTCCTCCAGTACAGGGGGCTGGTGCCCTACTCCTTGAGCCACAGATGCTGCCCAGCTGTGGTCTTTTTTTTTTTTTTTTTTTTTCAGAGTCTCAAGCTGTCCTTGGTTAAAGTGCTCTGGCATCATAGTTCACAGCGACCTACAACTCTTGGGCTCAAGTAATCTCTTGCTTAAGTTTTTCTATCTTTAATAAAGATGGGGGGCTTGGCGCCTGTGGCTCAACGGGCTAAGGCGCCAGCCACATACACCTGAGCTGGCGGGTTCAAATCCTGCCAGGGCCCACCAAACAACAATGACGGCTGCAACCAAAAAAAAATAAATAAATAAAGATGGGGGGAGTAGGAAGGAGGGATCCTCGCTTTTGCTCTGGTGGGTCTCGAACTCATGAGCTCAAGCATTGGCCTCCCAGAGTGCTAGGATTACAGGCATGAGCCACCATGCCCAGCCAGGATGCTAAAGTCTTTTAAAACTAAAAGTCCGTGTTTCCAAGTTATAAACGCACACACTTCCTTCCAGACCTGTAGCCTTCCTAAACCACTAGGTGTTGCTATTATAGAGAAGAAAAGGCATCTTCAAAACTCCATGTTTAAATATGCATAAGGATGGGGAAAATGTATTTCTTAACTTTTTGTTGTTGTTGAGACAGTCTTGCCCTGGTGCCCCAGGCTTGAGTACTCTGGCAACATAGCTCACAGCAACCTCAAACTCCTGGCCTCAAACGATCTTCATGCCTCAGCTTCCCAAGTAGCTGGGACTACAGGTACCTGCCACAAAGCCTGACTAACTTTTCTTTCTTTTTTTTTTTTTCTTTTGTAGTTTTTGGCTGGGGCTGGGTTTGAACCTGCCACCTCCAGCATATGGGGCCGGCTACTCCTTTGAGCCACAGGTGCTGCCCTAACTTTTCTATATTTAGTAGAGACGAGATCATGCTCTTGCTCAAGAAGGTCTCAAACTCCTGAGCTGAAGAGATCCTCC